>CAEFZX010000859.1:0-144231 GCA_903066825.1 Alfaro cultratus | reverse complement strand
CTAGAGTACATTTTTGTCTGTGTATTTGTACTTTTACTTAAGTACATTTTTTGAGTACTTTATACAACACTGCCCTGGACAGGTCGCCAGTCTGTCGCAGGGCAACATAGAGACAAACAGGTCAAACAACCATGCGCACACACACACACACACTCACACCTAGGGACAATTTAGAAAGACCAATTAACCTGATAGTCATGTTTTTGGACTGTGGGAGAAATCCAGAGTACCCGGAGAAAACCCACGCATGCACAGGGAGAACATGCAAACTCCGTGCAGAAAGACCCTGGGCCCGGAATCGAACCCAGAACCTTCTTGCTGCAAGGCAACAGTGCTACCAACTGCGCCACTGTGCAGCCCTAATTTAATTTAATTTAATTTAATTTAATTTAATTTAATTTAATTTAATTTAAAGTTGGCATCTTTGCTTGTTACCGGGAGATGGGTGTCTAGATTACTTGCTTTTGCGGCTTTCACATGTTTTAAATGCTTCTTAAATTCTTGAAATGTTTGTTAAAATACTATTGTAAACCTTGTCATCTGGTCAGACATTACCATGAAAGAGAGGGCAGGTGTGCTGTGCCGCTTGCAGTGAATACTGCTTGGTGCTCCTGAACTATTTAGATTACTATTGAAGGCAAATGGTTGCACTGAATTTTATTTAAGAGTGGTAGAGTAAAGAGACTTAAGATGCCCACCATATTCTTCTGATTTTTTTAAACATCGGAAAACTTCATTTTCCTTCTTTTTCAACATCATCTACCTGTCACATGAAATCCAAACTCAGTACATTGAACAACTGAAGACCAGATGTGAAGAATCAGTATTAACAGTGTTGATTCCTTTTCTTCATAACTTCTGCAATTTCTTCTGACTATGAGAAAATATGAACTTTTGACTAAATCCTGATTGGTCTATGTCAGTATTGTGTGTCTGCTTTTTTTAAAAAAAAAAAAAATTACCCCAAATTTACAAGGATTCCTGGAAATTCCTGGACAGTAGTCAAAAATTCCAATGGTATGAACGTGAGCCACTTCTTTATCACTTTCCCCATGTGGTTAGGATGGAAAAGAGGCAGATTGTCTCAACATAAATTTTGAAAGAATCCTCTCGGAGGATTTCTGGATACACCTCCTAATCCTTACCATTGTTCTGTGGTAAAGTTGTGAGTAAGTCTGTTCCGATTTATGAGAAACAACCACACATGGGTTGCATCAAGAAGCCTCACTTTTTGGCAGGACACAAGTCATGGTAATACTTACCTTTATTGCCAGATAAGGGATTTTCCAGATGTTCTAAACAATTATTAGGGGGATTCATTCATTTATCAGGGGAAACAACTCTGGACCATTTTCTTGTTATCCATTATCCGTGTTCCTGAGCGGTCTCTGTCCTTGATGTTTTTGTTGGACAGAAGGGGTTACATTTGGTGCCTTCTTTTATCACAAAGCTGTTGTCCAAATGATTTCACTTCTCATCAACCTGCTGCTGATGTTAAGTAAGCTCTGCAATGGCGGCACCATTGTATAATGAACCTCTTAACTTGTAGCTAAGATCATGAAGAAAATTTTTTCCAGGTAATAAAAACACACATCTCTTTAAATAATAGTGCTAGAGAATATGAAGGGTTTTAAGGGTGAACTGTAATGTGTGTTTTTTTATCTGTTTTTTACCAGGTTTTTAATATCTTGAAAAATGTTATATCACTAAGTAAAATTTTGAGCTAATGGAGCTCTTCGCAATTATTCTAATACATCAGATTGATCTGTAGGATAGATAAAAAATTACTTTAACTGTCATCTTTAAAAACTGAAGTTACAAAGTTTGCCAAGCACAACATTTGAGCCAATGCCAAAACTTTTGGCCATTATTGTACTCTGAACTTCTTTCCCCAAGCAGTCAAAACAAACAAAGGCCCAAGAAGCTGCGGCTGAGGAAATCATTTCCCTAAGCACAAGGAGCCACAGATTTTTCATTGTACTGAAAACATTTAAAAAACCATTGCTTAGGTTCAGTGATGTTAGAAAGTTGGACAGATTCTCAAATTGCTCAAAATAATGCTAAATAATAAGAGCAGGCAATGCAGTATGACCTGGCCGAATCATCTTCGCAAAATAATTTTTATTTTAGCTGCAATGGAGGGATTTAAATGAACTGCTCAAGGTCACTCCACAGCATCTCAAATTTTTATCAGGATGTGTTTGGCATCTGTGAGAAAAGTCATTAATCAGAAGCAGGTTTACACCTTGAAACTCTAAAATGGATGCCATTTTGGAGGCAAACGAGATCTGCAGTGCTTTAGGTGTTGTTCTGTGACCTTTGGTGACCTCTGGGTCTGGCCTAAATCTGCTTTTTGAGTGATTTTTTTATGTTCCCAATAGTTTCCTTCATTTATGGAGCAGAGAAATAAAAGTCTGACACTAATCAGGCTTGAAAGTGGTTTAGTGAAACTACTTCAGCTTCCTATTTAAGCTTTAAAAAATAGATTTATAAAAACAATGAAACGAAAGAACTTGACTAAAACTGTATAATCAAAAACATTAAATGTCCATTAAGCTTTTTTCACCGTCACGTTTTTGTACATGTATTGCACAACATGTTTTCTTTTTTCTTCATGTCTGCAGCACATTGTTTAAAAAGTAGTTAGATTGAGTAAGTGAAAAAAAACTAGAAAACACTGTAAACCTTGCTTTTTATTGCAAAAAAGGTTTTATTTGACAAACAAAGTTTTAAGTACACCACTATAAACCATAGTGCATGACCATGTTAAATCTGTTGCTTTCAAAAGCCTCCAGATCATTTAATACATGGCAGCTCATCAGCGGGTGCTGATCACTGCAACTTGCTCAGAACGCTGGGGTTCATTATTGTACAAAGACCCCAAATCTGATGCCGCTGGAATCCAGCCGAGATATCCAACAGAGACATGTCAGAGTGTCTTCTAATAAAAAGGCCTGTTGCAACAACCCAGCATCAGAAGAGAGAAAAAAAACAGGGTGTTGAGTAAGATTCAGAACATTTACTTTCACTCTCTATGTCCTGAAATTGCCTTAACAGCAAAGTCAAGAGGAATGTCCCTTTTCCAGTGTTATGTAACCACTGGGCCTATCAGAGGGTTATTGTTACCAAACCTACTTCACATGTAACCATATCATTCAATGGGAACATTTGGAAAACTGTGAAAAGTAATTCTGATCAAAGGCACCTATGAGATGTTCCTGGAGTGAAAACCTTCCTTAATGCTGCCTTAAGGAAAGTTAACAGGGTAACAGACCAGTCACCCATAATGCAGCTTGGGTATAAGACATTACTACAGGCTTCATATACAGACTGTAAGCAAAAAATTAGATGTTTAAAAAAAGAAGCGGCAAAAAATATAGTTGAATTCTTTGACTTCATTTCTTATTTTGTTGTTTGTTTAGAGGGGGTCTCCAACTCAAGTCTTCAAGAGCATTGTCCTTCAGGTTTTAGACGCATCCCTGCTTCAGTACACACTAAATCCTGATTTAATTCAAATTCAAAAATACTTTACTAATCCCAAAGGGAAATTAAATGTTTTTGTAACTCATTAATTTAGATTCTTCAATGAGTTACGGAAGATGGTGAAAGATCTTATGCAGCAGTCTGTACTGCACTGAATCTGAAGACGCCTCTGACTGAAGATGCACTGACTTCGCAAGATGGTATCATGAAGACTGATTACTATCCTCTTTGTTAATTGTGAATTAGCTTTCTCGGAATAGGTTTCTATGTTAGTTTTGTGGGTAGAGTTTCATTTTCGTAACAGTTACTGGACGGTGATCATCAATTTAGAGATATAGACATGGAAAAAAAAAAGAATATTCATATTTTTATGCAATAAAAATGGCGGATGCAGACACATGATTTTATTAAAATATGTATGGTTTTTACATTTACACAGTAATTCAAATAGATGTTTAAATATGTTGTAATCCTGGAAACATGGCTAACTCACTTGAAATAACAAAAAAAGTTGGGGGAGTCCTTACCAAGCGAGTGAAAGTTGTTTCCTGTTTCTAAATGACAGCATGTTCAGCAGTTGAACACAGTACTGGGTAAAGGATGTCAAAGTTTTTGCAAGAATGAAAACAGATCCCTTCTCTCTGAGCGTCGACTTTTCTAACTCTGGCTACAAGTAAAACCTTTTCATTCCCACAATAATGGCCGTTCAACTGCAGGAAATCCCTGCAGACATGAATAAAAAATAGAAATCTGAGGCTCTCGCTCCAATCTGTGAGAAGATATTTCGCAGTCACATGTGAATGTGCAATTTTTGCTACAAAGCTTTAAGGCTTGTAATTCATTACACATGGTGCTGTAAATCCTCCCCATGTGGCAAAATTTTTGCATAAATATTCAGCAGATTTGGATTGTAGCACATGCACCTCTCCATAAATACTGAGCTGAACAGATTTACCATCCCGACTGAATTTCATGCTTCTGACAACATCGCTTCAAAGAGCAATGTTGTGTGGAGGTGATGACAGACAACCGTAAGTGCAAGAAATGAAATAGGCCGTGAAGTTTTGCCTCATATTTCACAACTTATTCGGATGGTGAAAATCTAGTTTACAATGTTGTTGACAATATTGACTCTGAGGCCAGATTCTTTGTGGTCAGAGTGAGGTTTTTACAACCTCACTCTCTTTTTCCACATTTGGGCAAACAAGCTAAAAGGAAACAAATTTTTACTGTTTGACTTTGTGAATCAACCAGTTGATATAAAGGAATTCATCCTTAACATCAAACTACATATAATTATGATTTATTTATCTTTACACTAAACAATCTTCATCACATAAATAAGAACAAGTCAATGAGAATCAATACTAATATATGGACCTCAACTAAAGACTATAAAAAAGAATTAGTAATAAACTAAATCAGTAGCTAAACTTACTGTAAATCCAATTAAAATCTATTCAATGATGATTAATTAAAGCAGAAAAACACAAACTTCCATGTTTTCCAGACTTCTCCAGAATATAAGTTGGATGAGACAAAAAATGCATCATGAAGAGGTAAAAGAGCAAAAGTATTTAGAAATGGGTCAAATGTGAGGGGATGTCATTAATTTTGATCATATGACCAAGTAACATGCTCTGTTCAATTACCTGTTTTTCAACAAACTCACAGAAACTCAACCTTTGCCTGGAAGTCAGCAGGCCGTTTTTTTCATTTTATGAAGCAGTAGTATACATTCACACAGCAGTTTTTGATGTTTAATTATGATTTTTTTAATTTTTTGCTGAAGTTCAATACCTTTTGAATACTACTAATTAGGTGCAATCACAATCCGACTTTTGTGTTTAGTTTACATCCCAAAGTCTGCTTGGATGCGTAATCTAAACCAGGAGTGGTGGGATTATGATGTCATGCTCTTTACTGACAGACTATTAGCATGATTTCAATTTTCAACCATTGTTTACACTCAGATTTACCCTTTATTGCTTCTTCTGGTGCACATCTATGAGGCATGTCTAATGTCAGTGATGGAAAAGTTGGATAAAATGTAATAAAATGCAGCATTAACATCATCCCAAACCAATCTCAAAAGTTCAAGCCTGTCTCCGACTTGTTTAGGGAATGCCTTTTTGTTTGTTCAAGTCTCTGTTTTATTCTAGGCTCAGCTCAGATGCTTGCGGGGGGAAGAGACATCATCAGGGGCCTGTTAGCCAATCAGTAACAACATGTCAGCCTAAACAGCCAAATAAAAATATATCATACTTCTTTAAAGAAATTCTTTAGATTGAGAGAAATATCTCTAATGAACAAACAAATTGTCACTTTAAACATAACAAGAGTAAGGTTGTTTCAAAACTACTTTTTTCTGACAAATTAATTTAATTGAGTAAAATACATATTTACATTCAAGGAACAACAAAATCAGCTATTCATTTTCAGAGTTAGGACTGATTTTGAATGACTATGATAAAAAAAGAAAAACAGTCATTGTTGTAAGGACTTTGACAACCATATGCATATGACCTTACAATATATTCTGATAACTTTGAATTTCACCTGCGTAGGAAAAGGATTTATTTCTACAAGACCTAAAGTCTGGTGAGTCCATCTTGAAGTTAAAAAAGAGATATTTTAGGTGAAAGGTCAAATATTTTGTGTGTGTCCACTAAAGTAAGAAAATGACACACAAAACAAATTAGCAATATTTGAGGTCAGACTGAAATAAACTTGAAAGTCGAAACTATTGTTCTTTTGTCAGACTTAAGTCTAATGACAAACGTAGTCCAGAAAACAAAGAAAAAAGGCCAAACTGAAAAACAAAAGAAAGTATGAAGAAGAGGCTGTCAGTCCAATAATCATTTTAAGAGCTGGGTCTGGAGATGTTTTACAAAAATCTCATGTGGGCATTTAAGAATGTTTCTCAGGTTTCTTTGTTGTTGTTTGTGTTTCGCCCCAAAAATTCTCATAAATGACTGTTCAAAAAGCCGACCACCAAGAGTTTAATCACCAAAACCCACACAGCATTTTCTCTTTCCCTAAAGACATTAAAACTTCATCTACAAAAAATGAACTACGGTTTTATTCAAAATAAAGACAAAATGAAACAAAAATTCAACCTCGAGAGACTCACACGAAGAGATGCAATTAGAAAGTTTTATTTGGCATGATTGAAGTAAGGTTTCGGACCACGGCTGAAGACATGGGTGGTTTGAATTGCAATAAACTTGGATGAGCAGTTTAGGATAAGGATTAGAGAGGTCGTTCCCCCAGGGCTCGGACACTGGTGGTGGAGAAAGGATGGAAGCCTAGAGGAGCTGGGAGAGCAAGGGCGGAGAAGGGGTGGAGCTGGATTGAAGTTCAGTGGTGAGCAGATAGAGTAATACTACTTGTTTTGACGTTCTGCTGCAGTCTATTTGAAGAGGCTCGACTGCTGAACAAACTGCAGCTGCACACACTTGTTTCTTCCTTTGTAATCACTAAAGAGAAGGGGAGTACATCTTAGCAGTCAGGCAAGAAGCAGGAAACATTTAATTCACTGAACTACAGCAGCTCAGTAGTACTCAACAGCTCAGTCACGGATGAAGTGATGTTAAAGGACAAGTGATGCAAACGTTTTTGTTTACATATTTTTTGGAAGATTTTGCTTGTTTCAAATAGAAAATTCTTCATTTGTATAAGAAAAAAAACAATTTTCACAATTTCTACTTTTAAATGTTGCCTTCTGTTTTAATTAGACGTGCACACAATCTCAGTTTTCTAAAAATTTGATTGATTCCATTTGGCAATGGCTCCTGCAAACGATCACAAATGTTCAGTTCTTTTTCAGGCTTGGATTTAGTTTTAGATGAACAAAAACAGCCCACAGTCTCCCACAGAGATAGACAGGAGAACAGATGTGGTGTTGGCTGTCTGTGGTCAGCAAGCAGACCATGACCAATGTGATACTTTTAGAAGTATGATTAATAAATAGCTTGGAGATTTAAAAGAAACCAGACGTGAATCATCTATACAGTATCCATTACAGTACCCTTGTTGTTGTAAATGTGATTAACCCTCTCCAGGCAGATGTTGCAGATTTGCAACAGCTAAATATCAGATTTGTTCCTGCAACTAGAACTTAATTTGAGCCTGAGAGGGTTAAATTATCAAAGTGATGAAAATTGCAACACAGGGGAAGAACCCGGATTGTGACAGAGGACGTGGACCTAAAGCCAACTGGTACACCTCTCAAATAATATCAAGTGGCCTAAGGTCTCCCAATTAAAAGTACCCTGGTAGGTCTGGCTTAAAATGATGAAACAGAAATAGTATACAAAATATATATTTATGCATACTTTTACAACATTAAAAATAGACATTATTCTAATTTAAAACCCAATAAAACACAGGAACCCAGGACAACACTATGAATCAGCTAATTCATAAAATAAAAAAAGAAATATGAACTGTCCTTCTGGTTCTATAGTGCTTGTGCTACAACTCCAACTCTAGAGGACGACCTATTAGCCAATTAACATAGCATCTAAAAAAATGCACCTTAGTGAGAGCATAATATGCAACAGCAGCAATCTGTCATACCCAAAAAACAATAAAGTGTCTGCCGACAATGATAAAGCCATATATGGTAAAATGAAAAACTGGTACCTTAATCAGCCACACAAACGGGTACATTCAGACGCTGCAGTGAAAAGCCACTGAAATGCATCCTAAAGAGCAATTAGAAATCACGTCAGAAAAACCGGTAGCAACACTATAAAAAGCGACCTGACATTACACAGAACCAGCCACAAGTGACATAAAAAAATCCATTTACCCTACCAGCAGCACAAAAATCCACCATCCCGGCAAGGACGGCGCCAGAGATCATCAGACAGAGATCCAACTGGACAAAACGGGCCTGACACTCATAGCCTGGTGCCTATATACACTAAAGAGCCCGACAATGCTGTGAAACGGAAGTGAAGGTGGGAAAAACAGGCCAAGCCACTTCATGTAAACACTGTTTTCAACTAATTATCAAAGTGCTGCAAGAATTCACCTTATCTGTGGGTTGAGCTGTTCAACCTGAATACAGAAATCTTTTACTGAGAAATATGTTTTAAAATAAAGTTTTCCAATGAACAAATAACTGAACGTATCATTACAAATCTTCAGTGTTTTTGGATCAGATGTGTGAGCAAAATGAGACTTTAATAGTTAACATTTTACATTGCACATCTGGAGTTGGAGACGTCACAAGGATCCCATCAACCAATCAGAAGCAGGTGGCTGTCGTTTTCACGTCTATTTTTTAAAGCTTGTAATCGTTCCTTCTAATAAAAGACAGTTTCACATTCTAGGTTAGTCATGACAGAAAGTATTAGTGTTGTATTTCAGTGTTCGTAATGCAACTTTCAACATTTCTAAATCGTCAAAATAAGATTGCTGGTGTAAGTAAGACTTTGTTGAGCGTTAGCCGGCGTACAGACAAAAGATTTTTTTAATATCAGTTTGGCAAGGTCATTTATTTCTCATATTTTGGAGAGCCCAGGTGGACTTTTGTCCACACATAAATTTTCTTAAAAGTTTAAGGGATCATAACTACATGTTTTGATTTTTATGATAAATATTAGAGGCCTTTGTGTCTGTTTTTGTTCGATTTGTTTGAAGTAATTTTAATTAGGTGTATTCCTACTTAGGAAGGCTCCCCACTGTTCTGCATTGTCTTCTTTTGATCATGTTTGTCAATGTGGTGAAATGGAGCATCAAAGTTTTACTCTGTGACCCTATCAAGATGTCAATAACTTGTCCATGATCTGTTTTTGAACTTCTTTATATCAGGCATGATGTTCCACAATATGAGATCTTTAAATCTGCTTCTTGTTGTCAGAAGCATTTAATTACTGTCTGTGGCTAACAAAACTGAACCAAAAAAAGTAATTATTTACATTGAATCAATGTTTCAACAATTTTTTCATAGAGTCAGTACAACTTATTTGGAAACTTTTTGTTAAACATTTGATATGCAGTGTTATCAATATTTAGCACATAACATGGATGTCCAATTAATATATGTTGGAAAAAACAGAGGAAATCGATATTCCAGTTATACGAGAGGGTGGTATTGATGTGTATCTGTGTGTGGCTTCATTTTCATGACATGACTCATTTCAGAGGCTCACACTCCATAAAGATCAAATTGCAGATCTACTGATGGCATCTATGGAGGAGGTGTGGTAAAGACTGAGCAAGGAGGAAGGCAGACTATAAGAATACGGCCTCAAAGCAAACTGGGTCAGAGCAAAAGTTTTTCTTTTCAAGACATCGTGTGGAGTCCTGAATGTGAGCACGTGAGTTTTAGCTCTTCTTCTTCTCTTGATTTTGCAATCCTTGGATTTGCAAACATTTTTTTAAAAAGAGACTGAGTTCAATTCTGTGCCATGGATAAGTGGTGCAAAGGAGGTGGAGGAGTAAGTTTTTCAGATCTTGCTAGATTTTTGTAAACAATACTAAGTGTGCTGGAGAAGGAACAGCTGGACACAGCTGGATCCCAGACAAATTAAATATACTTAATCAGAGGTCAGAGCATATTTAGTGCAGGAGGACAGATGTGGGAGGCTTGTGATGGAAATAAATTGTGTCTGTATGAAAGGGGAGTTGTTTGATTTGTTGATATTCTCTCTTTGTCCAGCAAACAAAAAGCAGCAACAGCGAGAACCTCAGCAACCATGAAGTTTCAAGCTTTCGCCATCCTTCTGCTTTTCACCTGCATGTACCTGAGTGTGGCACAAGGTGAGTGGACAATATTAACCTTAAGTTATTTGATTTTAAATGTCTTAGTGCGTCAGTGTTGAGCAGATTTATTTTATTTAGACTATATAGGGTTTGTGTTTGCAGAATTTGAAAAAAAAAAAGACTTGGAGAAATTAGAGGTTTTGGTGAAACAAAAGTTGAAATCTTATCGAACTATGGTTTCTTCTTCTTTGAAGAAGAAACCATAGTGTAAAAAACCAAAAAACAAAAACAATTGTCTTTCAAAGCTAGGGCATCATTTAAAGGCTTTTACTGCAACACTTTAAGGTTGTATCTGTCGGGACTTGTCAAATATGGATCACGTGGCGGTGATGACAGATGTGATTAATGCAGGAGAAAAACTGTTTGCTCTGAATAAGTGAAGCACTTGCTTTTCAAAACGACTTTCTCATGGCGAGAGATGCAGCGAGCCTATTGTTCGATCCTTTTGTACTTGTCAGAAAACACTTTGAGGTACCAAATTTGTTCAATGGAGATGAATTTAAAAAATATTGTTAAATCAATAATTAGACTTCAGATCTCCCTGAAATATTTGAACTATCACCTCTCAGAAGTAGCAGGCACACATGACAAAGCCACTAGTCTATTAAAGAAATTTTATCATAAAAACATTAATAATGTTGTTACATTAGCTGCAGTGTGCAAACAATATTTGGTTCCAACTGTTAAAACATCGATTAATTAATCTGAAAGTCTTAATGCTCACAGAACATAGATGCACAGCGGAGCAGGGCAGTAGAAATAAGCAGAATAAAAGATTCAAAGTCTAAGTTTAAATATGCATTCACATTCTGATGTTATTTTTTAATTAATTGCCCCTTCTTAAGTTCATGATGAGGATCTTGGGGGAGGAGCTTTCCCAGATGATGTTGGCTCAGAGCCCCAATGTTTTCACAACTCGATGCCAAAAGAGAAAAAAGAAAAAAGAGGAAAAAGTTCATAGCGAGAGACTTCATGTTATACCAAAAGATGAAGTGAAAAAGTAAAGATCCAGTCAGCTGCTAAAAAAAGTGGGCATGTCTTCAAAAACTACTTAACATTTTGCATCTTTCTTCATTGTTCACCTCTTCCAGGCTCCTACGACAACTGCTGCCTCGGCTATGTTAAAGAGATTGGAAAAGGTTTAAAGAGGAACATCGAGAGCTACAGGATACAGGAAACAGATGGCGATTGCAACATCAGAGCGATTGTGTGAGTACCAAATGTTGTGTCCTGCTCTCTACTGCCTGATTGGCCTTTGGCTTAGTAGCATTGTTAGAACTGGCAGCTTCTGGGGGGAAAATGCAATAACATGTTTAATGAGCACGTGAACGGGTCCAGCGGCAGATCAAAGCAGTGCAATCTGAAAAGAAAAAAGGTGTAATGGTAGAAGTAGATACAAAATGTTTCTGCTGTATGCAGGTTTACAATGAAAAAGAGGCGCGATGGCAAAAAGAAAACCCTTTGTGCCAATCCTATGGAGCCCTGGGTGCAGGCGCAGATAAGCATTGTGGATAGAAGAAACACAAAAAGGGTAAGAAAAACAATACAGTCCTGCAGTTTTGTCCTAACAACGCCTACCAGACAATTTTACCATTTGTAAAACATTTGTCTTTGCAGAGTTCTTAACCTTCCTGTTGTCCTCGGGTCAAAATGACCCGAGGACAACAGGATCAAAATGACCCGAGGACAAAGGAGAAATACCAGAGAAGACAGAGAAAAAGGGGTCATTTCCCCTCCCTGTCAGGCGTCGTTTGTCATCTTTAATCACATGGATTGTGTTTCCTTATTTTTATATTTCCTATTCCTGAGAGTGAATATAAAACATGTAAGCAGTCCTTTATACCACAGTCATAGTTTATCATGAAAGTTATAGCCAGTATCAACAATTTCATTTATATGAGCCATTACTATGATACTGTCCACTTCTCTATGATGTGCAGAACCTGCTAAGAATGAGCCACTCTTTGGCAGCTTTAAAATGTGAGTAAATCTGTGTAAAAAAAAAGAAAAAAAAAAGAAGAAAGAAACACCTTTGTGATAAGCTGATTTTTCTTTTTTTATATGCATATATACAGCAAACTATTTTTGTATCCGCACTAAATGTACATTGTTTTTCCTACAATAAAAAAGTGGATGAAAAACAAAAACTCTGTGTTCCTACTAGGTTTTAATTGAATCAAAAACGAACAACACGCAGCAAGATGTTTTAAATCAGTTCAGCCCTGACCTGATTTTGAGCCAGTAGTTGATAGATAGAAAGGAAGAAAGAAAGAAAGAAAGAAAGAAAGAAAGAAAGAAAGAAAGAAAGAAAGAAAGAAAGAAAGAAAGAAAGAAAGAAATGACTGCACGATCTCTCAGCTCAATAAAACTAAAGCCTGTTTTCCAAAGCTTGTTGGTAAAGTTAAAGATGAACCGCATTCTGACACAAGTAGTTAAGTGTGATGTGGATGGATTAAAGAATGACTTCCAAACTTTTCATGTGTTAAAACCTTGGATGTTTGAAGAAAGTGAAGGTTTCTCATTAAAAGGTTTTAGCAATGTAAGGGATGAGGATTTAGGGGAATATTAGTTATAAAATGTCATTAACATATTTTGCTAATTCATCACTATTAGTACATTATTTATCATTTAACATATTGATTTTTGATTAGTAAATACACAATTATTAAAGTTATTTAATGTGCTACAGCTGTTGATGTGTATTTGAAATTAGTTGATGTAGCGATATTTTCTCATAATTTATGTTGTAGATTTGATTTTTTTTTCCTCTTTTGCAAAGTTTTATTTGAAAAAGAGAACTTATTTTAAACTATATTAATATAAATAAACAGTCTCATAATTTCTCCAACAGCTGTTAATGATGTACACTTCCCTTCTTATTTAACATTTTTATGAAAAATTGAAAATAAGAAAGTGAGTAATCTGTCTTAGATTGAGATTTATTAAGATTCTTTTCTCACTACTGTCAAAAAACAAAGCATTTTTCACTGATTGATTAAACCACCAGGAGCATTTAACTAATGTATCCATGAACTAATTTCTTTACTCATTAGATAAAAGGCTACTTGCAATAACTTGATGATGCAAAAATAAACACTAAAACAGAAATTAGAGGTAAAAGAATGCTTCAGTTATTTCTAATACTCTACAGACTATTACTAACGAGAATATAAAGCTATTCAAAAAATGAATTCAATTATCAAAATGTTATTTAAATGTTTAACTTTTATTAAATGTTTATCCACCACCCAGGAGTTTAAAGAAAGGAATTTCCGTGGCTGAAGTTGAGTTTTATTTCAGAATGGTTATTTGAGGAGAAAATGAAAAAAAGAGGAATTTAAAACCACCTCATAACGACCTTTAAGCCGTTAGCTTCTCACTTCATAATCCCCAGGGACAGAAATGGAGAGAGTCCCTCACTGGTCAGACAGGCTGCTTATTTTCTTGTATGTGTCCTCCAGTAGCTGCATGCACTACAGCTAATAGTCTGTTACTGAACCCTCCGATTTGGATGACAGATTTCAAGAATGTCCCTGAGAGACGTTGAACTGATTCCAAGCAGGGAGGAAGATGAAAACAGAAAATTGTGAAGGAATTTTTCACAAAAAATATATGAGAATAGCAAAAATATTTAGGAAACATAAGTTTTTACTGAATCTGGCTGAATCCAACCGGTTGGATAACCATTTGAGTGTTTCTCAGATGGTTAGATGATTGGATTAGGACACAGTGAAGGACAGTGTGCTGATTCTCACTGTTTCACTCTGACCATCAGAACTCAGCTGCCTATGAAACTTGAGCAAATCATCTCCAAACCATGACATGTCCACCTCCTGGCTGATAACTAAAGAGTCTTTAGTTTTAAACTAAAGACTTACTTGTTCGACCTTTTCTGAATGTACAAGACAAGCATGTACATTCAAATCATCAGATGCACAAACAGTAAAACATTTTATGATTTTAAGAGACATCTTTTATATTCTTTCTAGGACAATTTGCTTTCATTTAGTTTATGTTAGAGAGACGGAAGTAAGTATGCTGACATTTGTTCTTAATGTCTTTTCCTTTCAGTGGAATAGATCATTTCAAACTCTCTTGAGACCTCATTAAGTTCCTCATCAGTGTCTTAAGTGGTTACAATCTTCTTTCAATCGTTCCTGTTGTTCACACAGCCAGAAGCCACCAAACTACATGTGCAGTGATTAAAAAAGGCACAATCTCTTTAAAATGTTTATCAATCTGCATCTGAGGTTTAAAACTAGTGTGTCTTATTAATTTTAGGTAAGTGTTTTGGTTCCATAATTTTTTCCTCACCAGAAATGGCATTTATGAAACCAATTTTAAGCAAATTTTTAAGTGATAAGTTTTTAATTTTGTTTAAATGCAATAACAGATTTTACCCAATCATGCTAAAATTGCTACTAAATATGCACATGGATTAAATACCCACAGATCTAAATACATTCAACGGTGTCAAACTTTTTCACATGATTATAGGTCTAGGTTTCAAACACATAAACCTTTCTTCTGACCAAAGGCAGGTTGACGTTTTACAGTTTACCATAATAATCACTGTTTAACAATAATTATCCATTGATTATTCATTAAGATTATTCAATATATGCTTTCAAACACATGGATGTTTCAAGAGACATTAAAAGCAGTTCTATAGGGTGTGTTTGTGTACTATACCTCAGTCAGGATTAAACAAATAAATAGTCCTTATCAGGTTAGGTTAAGTTATTATTATATAACATTCGTTATTAATATTTAATAAAATATTACCCTCTATGGTTTACTATATTCTATTTGTGTAAAAAAGGAAAGTCACTAAATTAAAAGAATGTTGTTGAGAAAAGTTAACCTAAAAGTGTAATAATTAACACAGATAAATGTCATCCAGGCAGCAGTATTTGATTTACTGAAGTAGAACATTTTAAAAGGGTTGGGATTAACATATCCTGATGCATTTGATTTAAGAAATCACATTCACCCCTCACCACATCTGAAATATTATTATGTTTCCTGTCAATACTTCTGTCTGATGGATTCAGTTCAAAGTAAAAAGTATGTTTTTATTCCCTTTTAGCCTGGTGAAAATTAAAACTTCTTCCACATGTTGAGTCAGCTCTTCTTTAATATTCTGAGGGATTAGCTGTTCCCTCTCGGCTGGAGAAAACATTCCAGCTCCTTGTTTTAAATAAACTGTTTAAAATCCCTCTAGCGGAGCTGGAAAACTCAGTGTCACAAAACAGATTTCATGATAAGCATGATTTTTGACACTTTCTCATGATCTACATTTGATAACACTTTTTCCTCTTTACTTTTAAACAAAATGGCTGCAAATCCAAACATTTGCTCAGTTTTTATGTGTTGCTCTTCCACAGAGCGTTTAGTGTTTTAATCAGTTCACAGAGAAAAACTAGATTAAAAAAATATCTAAGATAAACTTCTGGGACATCACAAGATCTTGTTTTTTGTCTGGTTAGGATCCCACCCTTGGGGAAAGTTTTGAGTGCTTTTCAAGCCTCGAATACGATACCAGTCATTTAGCAGATTCTGATGGACATGTTGCGAACTGCCTTCAGACGCCATTAACATCATAGACTACGGGCTGAAGTTTGTGCTGTGTAAACAGCTATGTTATTTCAGGTGCTGTCCCCTAGGGTTTGCTGAACAAAAAGCTGAAATGCATTGTGGACTCTGGGATCCTGCATTGCTCAATAAAACTAATCAAACATAAATTTTTTTTATCTTGTTCACTTTTTAAGTGGCGTCACATTAGACTTATCTAACACTTAATCAAAACATTATTAACAGGAAATGTGAAAATAAGGCCCTTTTATACATAAATGCTGTAGACCATATCTTTGTTTTGTCTTTTTAAATCTATTAGGCTGATTCATCACTAAGTGATTTTCCTGAAAAAGTAAACAACTCCTTCACCTATTAAGTTTATTGTAGTTAGTCTTTTCCTGACTTAAATCATCTTAGTTTACTTAATCAAATCTTTCTTTAGATTAACTTTTCCCATCTGAGATTAGTTTGAGTATAATTCATTTTAATTTCTGATCTTAACTAACTTAAGTTGATCCCATCTTGCTTTAGTTTATCTCAGTTCATCAGACAATTTCTTTTTCTGACCTTTGCATAATGTGATGTTCTTCTCAGTTTAGTTAAGTTTGTCTGAGCTACAGTTGGAACCAGATATTTACATACACTACTAAGTTAAATCAGATTAAGCTTCTCTTGTTTTTGGTCAGTCATAGTTACCAAGATTATTTCTAGTAGACTTAAAAAAAAAAAATAAATTGTGTAACCTTTTTAAAATTTTTAAGGTCAGTATCAGAGATGTTCCTCCAAGTTAATCGGAGGAACATCTGTGGTTGTACTTCAAGACCACGCCTGAAACACACTGCTTAATTTGTTGACATGATTGTAAAATAAAAACAAATCAGCCAGGATATCAGGAAGAGAATTCTGCATATGCACAAGCCTGGTTCATCCTTGGGAACAATTTTCTGATGCTTGAAGGTGCCTTGTTCATTTTTTCAATCAATTAAATTCAAGAATAGACATAATGGGAATGTCCACCCATCATTCATCTCTGTATACCAGAATTGAATAGATTCGGGTCCAAAATGTGCAGACTGACCCCAGAAGATACTGGTAAGACATTATTCACAGTGAGAGGCCATTATTCAAAAAGAAACATAAATATCCAGACTGATTACTGCAAAGGTACCCTCGGACAAAGAACTTCATTTTTGGAGAAATGTCCTGTTGTCTGATGAAACTAAAGTGGAACTGTTTGGTCACAATGACCATTGTTACATTTGGAGGAAGAAATGCTTGTACCATCCTAACCATCAAGTATGGGGGTGGCAGCGTTATGCTGTGGGGTTCTTTTGTAGCAGTAGGGATTAGTGCAGTTCATAAAATAGATGCCATCATGAAAGAACATTAACTGAAATATTAAAGCAATATTTAAAGACACCAACCAGAAAGTTAAAACTTGGGCACAGATTGGACAGTAACCCCAAACCATCCAGCCAAAGTGGATGCTTGAGGACAACAAAGTCAATGTTTTGGCACGGCTATCACAAAGCTGTGGTCTCCAACTAATGGAGAAGTTGTGGGTAAATCTGACAAGGTGTGTGAGTGAGATGGCCTACAAAACAGACCCATCAGTTACGCCAGTTCTGTCAGGAGGAGAGAGCCAGAGCTCCAGAAAACTGATGTGAGAAACTTGTGGAAAGAAATTCAAAAGGTTTGATCCCAGTCATCCAGTTTAAAAGACAGTTATAGCTGATACTGACCAAATGTATGTAAACTTTTGACTTTGAATTTTTAAAAAGTTGCCAAAAAATGCCAGAAAACTTTTCTGCTGCTGAAATGTGCTATACAAATAAAATTTGATTTGATTTTGATTCAGCAAATAGAAATAGTTTTGGTTATTCTAACTAACCCAAAACAAGAGAAGTTTGATTTGATTTAACTTCAGACAGAGAGAAAAAAAAGTGTATGTGTCTATTTATTCTGTGTATGTAAATATCTGGGTAAAACTGAGCTTATTTTAGCTGAACTGCTCTTGTTTTGGCTGGGTTTAATTTAACTGCGTTTGCTTTACTGTTGCAAACAGTGTTTAAATTAAATTTGATCAACTCTAGTTTATTTCAATTCAATTTATCTAAGTTTAGTTTAGGTTAATTTAGACAAACTTAACTTTATTGGTGTAGTTCAGGAAATCTTAGTTTGATTTTAGATCAATTTATTTTAGCCTTTTAACAAAAAGACAAATATATTGCAGGGAGAAAGACAGAAACTCAAGATATAAGAATTAGTAGGAAAAAAAAAATCAACACGCTCCTTCATAAAATCAGTTGCCATATAAATATGAATATATATAAACACTATAAAATTAAATGCATTTTACAGTGTTTATAGGATAATGATTTGGGGCAAAGAAAACCTCACATTGTAAGAGCAAAAAAATAGTGCAGTGTTTTTAGTTTGTGCAAACTGTTAGATATAGTCTGACCTCTTGAAGAATTCTTGAAATGTTAACCATTAGTGCAGTGTGTTTTAAATCACTTGTATTTGCCAGGCTGAAAATCCAACAACTAATATGTTGACCGTAAGAGTTAACTTATACTACTTCCTCTCTTAATGAGCCACTGGGTTCAGATAGGGTTACATACTTTAGTGAAAGCGTAATGAGTATGAAAAGACAAACAAATTCAAGTCAGAACAGATTTTGATGAAGAACAGTGAAACAGTCCATGAAGTGGAAGTCATCCCAAAGATTATAAAGAACTTAGCAGAATTGTCTTTTTGGCTCAGATCATCAGTGTGAAAAAAAAAAAAAAATCAAAACTTTCAAAAAGTTCTGGTTCTGATAGTGAAAATTTTGATTTGTAAAAATATTCATATATATTGGTGGGAGCTTAAAAACTGACATGTAATTGTTTCTGAATGCAATCAATATTTGACAGAAATGTAGTTGCTTAACTTTATTGCTACATTTAGATTTTTTTTTATTCCTTGATTCTGCATCTTTGTTCGCCATGGTAGAAAAATGCAACTAAAAGTTGCAGGACGATGGCCCTTGAGGCCTGGATTTGCAGGCTCCTGGGCTAGGGTTTCCATCGAAGAAGACCCGCAGCTGGACAGAACCGCTGGAAAGATAACTTACAGCCTCCTTCAACAAAATGAATGACGGAAAGCATACGGCATACATCTGAACTGCGAGCCAGGCCCACTCGTAAGCAACCGAGCCCTTGAGTAATTTGGCAGATGTCATAAAAACATCTACAAACGGGATCAATGTCACCGACAGAACCGAAACTCACAGCAGCAAGGCAGATACCTACCTGACAAAGTGATGCAATTCTGGCTGAAAATACAGGCACCTCATGGTTCCAGCAGCAGCCTGAACTTGAAATAAATGGAGAAACTGCCTCATTCGCATGCAGTCCAGCTCTACAGAGCTCTGCTGATGAGCTAATATTGAAGCCAGGTGTGCTGAAGCAGAGAGGCAGTTGAAAGTTGCATGACACCGGTCCTTGAGGAAACCAGTTTGAGACGACTGATGTAAACACTGATCTGGACTCTGACTAGCTGACCAGTGCAGAGTTGTTTTAATGGGTTCAGCCTTCGCCTCAATCACTGATGCAAATGGTACTCCTGCAGCCACACACACACCTTGTCACACTTGCAGTGGGCAAATGCCCCGACACTCTATGCCCAACTTCGATTGATTCAGTTTTCTAGGAATAGCTTTTTGTTCAAATGATCCTTCTCCGGGCCTGTTGTAATTGACTTTTAGCCAAGACGTAAACCGCTTTTCAGCACTCTTCAAACTCAGATATGTAGTCCAACACATTTCTGTCGGGCTCCTCTGGCAGAAAATTCCCTTTGACCAACTTTAAAGGACTACTCATTTAAAAGTCAAATGGACCAAAAATGTAATACTTTTGTCCGACTCCCCATCCTGATCTGCTCAGGAAGCCCTGATAACAGACTTAACACTCTGATAGTATTGCTCCAGTGGTGTCTGTGACTGAATGGTTGACAAATAACTTGAATTGATTGGCCCCAAGCTTGACCCCATCACTGTCTGAAAGACCCCAGCCTTAAAGTTGGAGCCCTGATCAAGCTAAGCGGAAAAACTTAACAAAGCAACCTAAAATGGTTTTTGAGCAAATGTTAATCAAACAATCTATTAGCACATGGCTGAATTGTTCTCCAACTTCTTAAATTCTATTAAGAGGAGCAGGTTGAATGCTTTGTTTGGACTTTACACCCACCTGTCATTCATGACACTTCTTACAAAATGCCATAATGTCCTACCGGAAATGCCACATAATCCTGGCGTTGGTCTTATTAATGCCCAAGAGGCCTGAAGTAGGAATTTCATGAGCTAATCTCATAATCTCTTCCCTATAGCAGAAGGGAAGTGCAATCTGATGATACACTCTCCATTCTTCAGCAGCAGGACATTGATGGTTCCTCAGATTTCTCATCAACACACTATATTCCACATAAAAGCCTCATGGCTCTCCTGCCATAGCTTTCAAAGTATCAGCACTAGACAATGCATCAGTAATATAAGGATCACAGCTCTGCTCCCTAATCAATCCTCCTTACTGAACTTTTGTTTTAACATGAATCAGCTTTGGTTCTTCCTGATCTCTCACCATTTCTGTGGCTTCTTCCTGACTGACTTGAGACTAGGAACGAATAGCTACACTAGTAGGAGAATCCCCCGTAAATTCCCTTCTCTGAAGGACGTACGGGAGAATCTGCAACCAGAGGTGCAACATTTTCACTTCGTAAAGCGCCCTGTAAAGCACGTGGTCCCATTCAGATTCCTTATATTGCTGACTTTTTATATTCTTCCATACTTACGTTATTCATACCACCAGAGGAAAAAAAACAAATCAGACCTGTCTTACAACAAGAAGGATGCAAGAAAATCTAAAATAAAAATCATCATACCCCAGCTAAAGAAATTCAAGAAAGGGTGAAAAGCAAAATCATCTATTTCTATTATCAGAATGGAAACAGCTATGAAGTAATTTTTAAGGTTTAACCTAAAATGAACAGACTCAACTAAAAACAACAATCCAAAAGCACGGCATTTGCAAAATGTCTCAGAAAAACTAAATGAAAGTTTATGGAGTGGCCAAGTCAAAGTCTGGATTTAAATCTGATTAAAATGTTGTGGCATGAGCTTAGACAAGCCTCAAAATTAAAATAATTCTGCAAAGAGGCTTGGGCCAAAATTTCTCAACAGTGATGTTAAAGATTTATTGCCAATTATCATAAACACTTGATGGCAGCTGTTGCTGCCCAGGCTGGCACAACCATTAAGGAAGTTTCAAAGGGAAATTACTTTTTCACATTAAGCCATTTTATTTTCTCTGAAGAAAATAAAGCAATCATTCAAAAGCTGCATTTTCTCAGAGTATTTCTTTTTCAAATTTGTTTGATGTAAAATATGTATATGAAACCAAAAACAGAAAATATCTGAAAGGGGGCAAATCTTTTCTGCACTGCACTTTTGGTCCGATCATAACGTTGACCTACTTAGCCTATTGAGGAAAAGAAAAATAAACAAAGCAAAGGAAATACTCCTTAAACGTCAGCTATGAAAGCTTTACTTTTTCATTGTGTTTAGCTAAGCTTAGGATTTTATAAAGATCTTTATACCCAGCAGACCATTTTAAGTAATCTCGTTCTCAAGGACATGATTGACCTGATTTTAGAGGGCTTGGCAAGTTCATCTATCCATTTTGTCTCCCACAGGCTTACAATCCCGTTGGATTCGCCCTTTGAGCACCTTGTCCATATAAGGGAAACTGAACAGTATTTCACAATCACATCAGCCTCGTTTTTATGATCCGAGCACATTAATCAGTCATCAAAAACTTAAGGATGGTCCATTTCTGCCAAATACAGTTATAGCCAAAAACAAGCTTTCTGACTTAGTTTACATTCTGGCACAACTTTTTAATTCAAAAAGTGAAAGGACAGAAAGGGCAAAGAGTTGTTTATGAAAGAAAAGCAGTGGAGTTTAGGTTTTCAGCGTCCCATTTTATTTTCAGTCATGCATTAGTTAACATGATCAGAAAGATTTGCATTCCCTTGTAAGTAGTTTATATAAGTATATCCCTCAAGCTTGCAGCCAAGCTAACTGATCTAATTTCCTTACTAGTTTAATTATCTAGATATAAAGCTCTGAAACCACTACTTTCTTTGTCTTGTACATTTTGTTTTTGCAAAGAAAGGCTGAAGATGGATGCTGCTATCTCTAAAGTTTGATTTTCAGTGACACCAAATGAAATCATAACATCCTGGCCAAGAATGACTGTGCAGACAATACTGCAGATTACATTTTTCTGAAGTCGAAACAACATTGAGCAAGAACAGGGTTTTCTAAATAAACAGCTATTCAAAAACATCTTGGCACTTAAACAGACTATGATAATATCTCAGTATTGGCTCCTACCATTGAGATGTTTACATGTTCATGTGTGAACAGGCAGCAGGATGAAGGATTAACACTCCATTGCGAAACCCAAAGTCGCTACAACTGGCTTTATGACAGAACGGGTGCCTGCGGACCCTGTCAGAACTGCCAGTAAACTGGGGGCTGATGATTATGGGAGGGAGTCATGCGTGGGTTAAATCCCTGAAGGCAAATCCCAAATGTGAGGTACAAGAGATGTGAAGGAAATGACATCAGTTTAAAATCTAGAGATAAAATTTGGGAGAAAGTAGGACCAAGAATGCTTACGTTTCCTGTTTCAGGAATTTCCGAGAACTCTTTCCACAAGTATCAAGTTTTATTGATCCTTCAGGCTTAAAGCAAAAACTGAAACATTTTACATCCTAGAGTGAACCATTTTGATGAATGCACCTCACTTCTGTCATGATTATAATCATGTGCAGACATATGGCATTGAATACAATCCAGTTTTCAAAAAGCATTCATCAATTTTTACTTAAAACAAAAACAAATGGCAAAAAATTTATCAATCACAGCACAACGTATGTGTCCCAGATGTGTCTGTAGCTGTGAGGAAAGTTCCGTATTTACTCCCATGCATGCACAGACACTAAACTGAATCCATGAATTATCGACTCATATAGTCTGGCTCATTTCCTGGATGTGTTTTTAACATATACTTTCATTTAATTGGAAAAAAGCATCTTGTCTGTGTGTCCCCTATTAACATTACCTGTGGCCTTGCATTACTCTGGGGCTTTATGTCCTGACTAAGAGGGATTGGAAGATGCTGATAGCCATTCAGAGATAATGTTCTGAGTCAGTAAGCTTGTTGTAATCAGAACAGAAAGCTACAGCTTATCACTTGGGAGACCTCATCCTCCATGCATTGCTCAATTTGATCCACATGTGACAAAACTCTGATATGTTTATATGGATTTTTTGGGGGGCAAACATAACATTTGTTCCTTTGCAGTGGACCCCTTTCTATCCATGGATTCACCAATTGGTGGATTTTCTGTGGAACGCAGCTGCAAAGTATTTTCTGAAAAAAAAAACAGCTTGTTTGCAGTTTTTATTTTGTAGAGCACATCTATAATATTCAAAAGAAAATGCATCATTGGAAGATGATGTACATAATAAATATTTGATGCATTATTAGTCGTCATCTAGGAGCATCATTTATTTTCCTTGGCACAGATCGACTATATCCACAAGAGGGAAAATAAGAAAGACAGTAAATATTAGTTGCTGCTTTAGTGCTAAGATAGTTTCCGCTGTGCATTATGGTGTATTTGATATGTGTGAACTATTGAAATAGTTTTAAATATTTGTAGCGGGAGTCTCAAGTATTCACTGATTTTAGCTATTTGTAGGCAGCTGTGGATTCTAAATCCCATGAATACTAGGCCGCTGTACTTCCCATTAAAAACATTTCAGTCCCTGGAATAATGACAACATCAACTACATTTATTTAAATTTAAAAGAAGAAGACCCTGAGCATGGAAAAGCAGTGCTAAAATGCAGATTTTCCAATAACAACTGCAGCTCATGTTTTTTGACACTGTTTGCCCTTCATTCTCAGTCAATTACTTCTTCAGTTCAGTTTGAGGGTAACAGAGTCAGAAAAAAAAAGACATTTAAAATGCTCTATTGTTGTGGGTTCTAGCACAAAAAGCCAGAGTAGGCATGTGCAAAGTGGGCCTCTATTACGCCACTGAAAACTGACCTCCATATTGAAAACAGATCACACAAAATCTCTGGTTTGCAGATAATCCAGGTTAATGTGGACAAGGCCTGAACGAGCATCCGTCACCAGGTCCACTACTGTTAATTTATATTATAGTATCACACAGACAGCAGAGGGAAGGTGTTTGTCAACAGATGCTTCCGACCATTTGCTAGGACACCCGTACTCATCAGGGTGATGCGCTGAGTATCCAACAGCCTCCACGAGCCTCCTCTTCTGAGCCCGATGCAGGAGGATCCTGTAGGTCCCCGTCAGTGGGCTTCTACAGTCAAAACATGGATTGTTTTCCAGATGAACCTTTGAAATGCCTAAACCTGAGAGGAAATTCTTTACCTCCTGCTCCTCCATACTCAGAGTCTGATTGGCCTGGGCAAAGTGGGCTGGAGATGTGGGTAAAGAGACATATGGGCGAGGATACTCTATCCCCTTCAGCCAAGTGCTGTTTGTAATCTGTGCGATGGAGGAGCGGTCCACAGGCACAATCCGCAGCATGCCCTTAATGAGAAGCTGGCACGGATCAGGTACATACGAAGGAATGCTGTAAGACCCCTGCAGGATGCAGCGCTTCAGCCTCCCAAGGTTATCTCCATAGAAGGGTAAAGTTGCTGTCACCATGAAGTACAAGAGAATACCTAGAGCCCAGATATCCGAATAGCGTCCGACGTAGCCTTTCTGCTTGAAGAGTTCAGGCGCAGCGTAAGGTGGGGAGCCACAGAAACTGGTGAGTAGCTCATTAGGGCCACATTCTGTACTGAAGCCAAAGTCCCCAACCTTGACGCAATAGCTAGTGGTGTAGAAGATGTTCTCGGCTTTAAGATCCCGGTGCACGATGTTGTTGTCATGCTGAAAAATCACAAAAGACAAACCTTTTAAGTACAAAGAAATAAATCTCACTGGACTCAGCTAATAAAAACAGAGAATGTTGCAAATCTGAGGGTTATCTGAGCCTTGAAAGGCTAAAGCAAAGGCTCTCAGACCTTTATATAACACTGTAACTTAACATAGTAGTGCAACAGAACCTCTACTTGCCACATTATATTACCAAAACAAAACAAAAACCCTGAAACTTTTGGAGTCATTGGCACTTTTTCCTCTGAAGCACATGAACAGAAATGTTGCTTGAAGTCTGGGAAAGTTGGTTTCTCCTAAACCTAACAGCTGCTATAAAATGCTTCTCTACATTTCAGACCATTTCTAACTAACATATACCACACACCCAATAATCATCCTTGGTTAACTTGTCACTACAGTGTTTGAAGTAACAAAAGAAATGCATTCTCAGCTTCTTCTTTTTTATGGTGGATCTTTAGCTAGTAAACAACAGGATATGAGTTTGATTCCAGCCTCTTCACTGCATGTCTAAGTATCCTCGGGCAAGGCACTAAATCGTCAGCTGACAACCATGAATGTTTGGTGGTTGGGAGTGCAGCTGGGCGAATGATGCTGGTACTGTTAAAGTGCTTTAGGTAGTTCTTAATAGACTCAGCACATATACCACTTAACATGCCATTGCATCTGGGCAGCACATGTAATCCCAGAGGTTTTTAGATGTGCTTCACATCATCAAAAGGGCTTCAAATTACACGTGCTTCACATATGTTGTTAAATGTAACATGAAATGTGGTAAGTCACACTGACATATGACCACCTGTGATAAGATGTTATTTTGGACATTTTGTCTCAAAGAGGGAAAATTATCCAAAACTGTATAATTGAACTGCATTGTCAAAACATGTCTGAGATTTTTCTTGCACAACAGCGTGGTTTTATGGACAAACTTACACAATCTAAAGTGCACAGAAGAGCAGACAATGCCGCTCTAAGCTGGTAAATGTTTCCTCTTTAGTTTCATAGTTGACTGATGTACAAATGTGATTTTCCATTAATTACCTTCTTAAACTGGGGAAGCTGTAATTCCCTGATTATAGCAGCCTGTATTCATGATTTAGAGAGCGTCAGAGGTGATTTTTCTGATATAATTTCACCATTATTTCTATGGTGGGATGATTTATAAAGTTTTTCAACTTGTTGGCAGTTATCTATTATTTTACTTACATATTTTCTTCAGTTTGTGCTGCTTTGGGTTTATTTTAGTGTATGTGGCATTAAGGTTTACTTCGCCTCAGTAACATGTACAAACAATGGCTGGATGAATGGGTTGGTGGGTTTATTCGTATTTTCCTTGGAAGTACCACTATTGTAACTTGTGCCACAGTGTAAAACCTAATGGTTAAAATCTTTTTGTGAATGTGTTCCTGGTTCAGTAAAAAGCCATATCATGCCTAATTCTGTCTTTCGAGCTTTCCGAACATTTACTTAAGATGCAACATTTTTAGAAGAGAATCATATCATCCCACTGTGTACAATTGGGCATCTGTTTAGAGACAAATAGTGGGAAATTTCCAGACTTCAACTAACTGAGGCTTGGCTACAATTTTCCATTCCAAGGAATGCAAAAAATATTACTTATTTATTTATTTATAGAAAGTGAATATTGATACAAAGAGAGGAATAGCCAGTGCCTCCCTGGACGAAGTTTTGGACCCATCGGTCATCAGTTTGTATTCACCAAGGGGATATTTCAAGCCTTTTTGACCTCAATAAATTATATCTACCAGCAGGAGTTCACTAAGTTATTTAGCTTTGATCACAGGCCAATGTCCATCATATTTCATCAGGACTGACTGGTCCAAATAGGGGTCGGAACCAAGCATAGTCCAGCAACATGATTCACATAGAAATTAATATGTGTTGCAAAATCCCTTATGGAACTGTGATGTTCTTTTAGCTGCTCTAAATTTTTGAAATTTCTGTTGTTTTAGAGAAAAACATATTCAAATTAAAAACTTTCCTTATACTAATTTTATGTGATACACACAATTTCTCTTCTTGGTGTAAAGTCTAATAAAATAAGTTTGAAGGGAAAATGACTTTCCCCAATCAGAGAGCCTTGACTGCATATTTTAAAGAAAGGAATTAGATTTATAAAACAGTAATGTTATTGTTTCTTAAAATCACACGATTAATATTTAATAAGAAACTGAATGATTACAATGGAACTTACCTAAAGGATAAATAATTGACATATTAGTAACTGAATTAACATAGTAGAAACATGAAATCCATTGTTTATCAAAAGCATCATCAGCTTTTTGTATACAATTGTGAGATCTAAAGACCTGTTCTAACCTTCAAGCAAAGGTTTGGAGAGGAAAAATTTGAATTTTAATGGACGGAGGCCTTTGAGGCATGGCAGGTGTCAATGCCAGAAACCTTAGAAAACCTGACAAGACTTGTTTTAATCCTGCCACATCTCCTTGACCCAGCCTTGAGGTTGTCTCTCCAGGGAGGCATCAGCTGATTTTACCTGCCACTGCATTGGATGTTCAGCGGCTCCTTCAAAATTTATAGCAAATCACAAACAGCAGCAAATTGTTTGATTAACTAGGTTTTGTCTTCAACGGTGGGGTGCAAAAGGCAATACAAGTTGCTTAAAATTTAGACTAAGGACTACTACAATAGAACTTGCTTCTACTTCCTCAAACTATTGTTTTGTTTATGTTTAGAGACCAAAACCCTGCATTATATATACCTGGCTAGAGCTGAGTCCTCCTGTTGAGACATACAGAAAAAAGAGGCCATTCATTTCAAAAGCTAACTGAGTCCTAAACTAGCAGAAACTTTTTGACACCTATTTATAAATAAAATGTCAATAATCATAAAAAAAATTAAAGTCCCAAAAGTCTCAGGAAGATAATCTGCAGAATGATACATAATTTATGTACAATTCATTGGCTCTTTGGACCAGCCTTGGTGGCTGTAACTGGGTCATGCCATAACATGTACCAACTCTGACGATCTCAGGATGTGAAGAAGTCATAAATCGTTACCATTTTTCCAAACTGTGATTGCACTGAGTACTGCTGGTAGAACACCAAGAGCTCTTGAGCACGTCAAACAGCATCCACAAAACAAACTATCACTTTTATACTTCAGTCGTATGCCAAAAAATGTGGTGTTTGTTTCGTCTTGTCGTATCTTCCTGCAGGCAATCTAGCCAGTACAATTTCAACATAGAGCAGAGTTGTGTTGTTTGAGGCTAAAGCAATGAAAATCACTGAATTAAATCCAGGTCTCAGAAAAAGATTGAGCGGCTCTTCAGACTTCCTTAATCCGTATTTTTTAGTGGTTTTGATTAAGAATGTTTGTAGAGTGTTTAAACTAAACTCTTGGATTACATTTTCCAGAGCTATTAATCTTGGCAAGCTGGTTGAAACACTATAGGTTTGGTTTGACTGCAGCTTGCAACTTTTATTGCTATTTTAAACTACCTCTGTCTCCACATATTTCTTTCTTAAAATTAGAATAATAAAAAAAAACATCTGCTCTGCAGGTGAAATAAGAGAAACAACAATCAAGTCTTTAAAATAATTAAAAATCTTTTCTCATAACTTAGTTAATGAGTAATGGGTAGCAACAATCCATGCCACGTGTGGCGCAGAGTCATGCCGGGTAGTAAATGATGATTAACACTAAGGCTCACCATGTGTTTCACAGCGGAGACGATCTGTGCAAACACCAGCTTTGTTTCCTGGTTGTTCAGCTTCCCCCTGGTGGTGATTCTGGAGAACAGGTCCCCGCCGCTGCCGTACTCCATCACCAGATACAGCCTTCTGGTGGTCTCTATCACCTCATAAAGGCGAACTACGTTGGGGTGGCTCAGCTTCTCCATGCAGCTGATCTCACAGGAGACCAAAGGCTGGCTCTTCTTGTCTTGACGCAACTTGTCAACAATTTTAACAGCAACTCTCTCTGCAACAGGAGATGAGAGGCAGGAGTGGGTTTGTGATAAAAACTTCCAGCGAAGACAGAGGGAGTCCACTTGAGAGCAAAACACTTACTTTGGGATATAATTTCACTGAGGGTTTTTATATTAAATCTACTAAAACAGATTTAATTTTGACCCAACATAGTGAGACAATATAAACATTCATACAAAATAAAATATAGGACTTCATGTTTTAATCTAATCGCATCAAAATCACTCGAAAGATGCTGAGTTGTACTAGAAAAAGCTACCAGCATTTTACAACTTGGGCAATTAAAAAACAAACAATTATTGAGAAAAAGGTATTAATTCAAACCTTTAGTCAAGGCATGGATGCCCAGCTTCACTGTCGAGAAGTTTCCCTGGCCGACCTCTCCACGGAGCTCATAAAACCCAACCCGCCGACCGAGCATCAGGTCCCTGGCTATCCTCTCGTTGTGCACCATATCATAGATGACCTTTTCGATGGGAGTCTGCTTGACTCTTTCTGCCTCGGTGAGCTGTGGGATGACACTGGTGGCAGCAGAAGCCAGGGGAGACGCTGACTTTTCCACTTTTGTGGAGTCGTCTTTGGCAATTTTGCTCATTTTTGGCTTTGGCCACAGCCGTGTTTTGATGCCTTGAATAATTAAGAAAAGGAGAAAAAACATGAGATGATGACAGCAGAGAGAGTTGCGTTACAACAGTGCCTTTGAAAAGTCTTCATACCTGTTGACCTTTTGCGACCAATACAACTTCTGTGCATTTCATTGAGATTTTATGAGGTAAATCAGTATAAAGCAATGCTTAAATGTAAAGTGCAGGGAAAATGATACATATGTCTTCAAAATATTTCAGACATGTGAAAATGTGGTGTACTTTCATTTTCAGTTTATGAATCAACACTTTGTATACAGTACTTTGTAGAACCAGATTATGCTGCAACAATGGGTGAAATATTTGGGGGATATGAAATTCTGCCAGTTTTGCATATCCATGACTGACACTTTTGCATATTCTTTGTTCCTAGAAGATCTCAGGCTTAAACAGATTACAAAATTTGTGTGTTTAATAATCCATTTTCAAGTTCTGCTTCAGATTCTCAGTTGAATTAATTTCCGGACATTGACTGGGCCGTTCTAACACATCAACATACTTTGCTCTAAACCATTCTGCAGGAGTTGGTGCTGTATTTTACAGTTATTGCAGTCCTTTAGCAATCCACCATAGATAAAGGATTGTCCTGTTCTCCATCCATCTTTCCATCAACTCCTACCAGCTTCACTGTATCTGCAGAACGAAGCATCCCACAGCATGACGCTTCCATCGCAATATTGGGATTCTGTGTTCATGGTGAGGTGCTGTGTTATTCTATGCTATGTGACAATTTTCAACTACTACTTTGTGTTGGTCTATCACATAGAAACCAAATGGTGTAATGCCGGGGTATCCAGTCCTTCAGTCCTCAAGGGTCAGTGACATTTTTAGATTTGTCTGCTCCAACACAGCTGATTGATATGCTTCAACTCATGTCATAATGTTCTTCAGATGCCTGCTAATGAACCATTATTTGATTAAACCGTGCTGAAGAAATGGCATGAAGAAATGACAAAAACTAAAACATGCAGGAACCCTTAAGGATTGACCTTGGACACCACTGACAAATAAAGAGCAAAAAAATATATTTCCAAGCAACTCTTACTTACTTACGTAAGTGAGAAAGATATTTGCTGCTCTGCCATCAGTGTTTGACTCTTTTGGGAAATCCGCATGGAGACAGTAAAGCCGTTCCATGTCTAGAACATTGGTAATGGGATTAACCTCCCTGTCATGTCACTTTGTCTTGTGTGACATAAAACGTCTGCCCTCTTTTACATCATTCACAATAGTACTTAATTTCAAGGTTAAACTTCAGCACTGAATCTAGAAACAAATTAAGTAAATTTTAAGCAGTTTAATTTATTTAACATGTTATAGGATGACTGCTGTTCTCTGTCCTAAAAGCTGAATCTTAATTCTCAAACAGTACATCAAAAAAGCTGATCTTTTAAAACTTTAGCTTTCATTTTCGTCAAACAGGAACATTTTTCTACTTTCATGCCAAAGTTGCACAATGTTCCTTTTTACAGGAAGCAGGAATCAACAGCTTCAGTGTTATGTAAGGAGCTGGTAAAACGGGGTCAGGAGTTCTGTTCATTTGTCAGCACATTTAACCTCCCAAAACAAACTGATAAATAATAGACTTGCTGATCCTAAACTCATTTCTTAGATATTTCATTTTGCGCTGTCAGCTGCTGTTTCATCACACTGCTTTACCTCCTGGTCACTGATGGCTAAATTTAGCCTATGCTTGGCAAATTTCCCAGGATAATGAGGATTACTTGCCTCTTTTAGATGGTATTTATGGGTTACGTCCAAAGGTAGAACATTATTTTTAAGAGACCTTACTGGCCCTATGACTTTTTAAAGAGTTGCCAAATTGAGGTCAGTGCTGACCACTGGGATCTCTCCGAACAAAAGTTGGAGAGATCCCACTTGACTGGAGTAATATTAACTGGAATAATATTATTCTAAATACTAAAATGAAGGAAAACATTTTTTCTATTAACATTCCAGTTAATAGAAAAAATGTTTTCCTTCATTTTAGACAATGTATTTCACCACATTTTACATATTATCTTAGCTAATTAAAAATACAAATAAATAAACTTGCTTATATGATCTAAATGATAAATTTAAACCCTGAATTTCCGTGACATATTTTCTCGCTATATAAAATTACACGAGAATTACAGTGACAGTTTATGCAGAACAGTGTAGAGCTTCACTGAATAAAATCAGTGTTATAAAACCTAAACATTTTCTCTAATTACCAGATGTGCTTATATAAAAGTTTAAAAAAATAATCTTAAAATAAAGTTAATGTCCAATAAGCAAAACTTCTGTTCTTCAATTAAACACAGCATGCCATAAAGGGATGATTTAAATATCATAGTTCATGATCTTTAACCTACTAGTTAACTTAGTCCAACTAAAATCACAAAAAGCAGTTATAAAGTCGAATTTTAGATAAATTAGTAAAGTAGGAAATCTTACCAGGGAGTTGTGGGTCCTTCATGTCTGTCCCAGAGGCTTTACCACCTGACTGTGATCAAACATGTGAATAGAGCTGCAGAGGACTAATTCACTCCTCACAATCCTATTAATACGATGTACTAGTAGACGGCTCATTATCTCCCCTGGCACAAACTGACCTCACAAAAGTGCTGAAAACATACGTCCAGAGTTTAGAGCAACCATACATCCATGTTCATGTAGATTATAGAGTGATGTTTGCAGATGTGATGTTAGAATCGGAATATAAATTAAGCTGTTTGCGTTTTAAACCGCTGGACCAAACTTCATTTAGAATTAAATAAAGTATTGAAGATTCATGTTAAAAAATATCACAATATGGTAAATTACTGTGTACATTTTCCCACCAAATTGAAATATTAAATATTATACATCTCAATTTTTTTATTTAATTACAGTTTCAACTATAAAAACTAATTATTTGCATTATCCAAAGGAGCAATGAAGTGAATGTGTTTTGCAACAGATAGCGAGTGTCTTGAATGCAAAAGGGAGGCGCATGTGGACAGGAAGAGAGAAGATTTCTCTTCCTTTTGTATCAGGAAGTTTTAATTTTTAAATAAGTCAGAAAAACCAACTGCAACAACTCCAGATCTCAAAATCCAATATTACTACCACATAAATAAAAGTATTAAAAGTTGCCAGTGATAACACTGAGTAATCTTTTGTAGTAAATATATTTCACTGTTTGTGCAAAAAGATAAAAAATATATACATTGTTATTGTCTTATATTGGTAAACTTATGGGTCACTGAGCACAATGTCTAGCAAATTAAACTGTTTTTCCAGCTGGCAATGGGAATGCACTTAACTTTGATTACACAACACTGAATATTCTGACTTCTGAAATAAAAGCAGCATACCAACTGTATACTGGTGAACTGAATTATATTTTTTATTTCAGTTATTTTTACCTCACTCTATTTTAGCTCTCTTTCCAACAATAACCTTGTTGTTTAAATTAAACACAAATTAAATTTTATACAAACATATTGTGTGAAAGGCAGACTGCATAATATTGCTGACTTCCTAACATTTAGGGAACACAGCAGAGTCAACCTTTGTGCAATTTAAACTCTGCATAAATCCAGCTGTGTGGCCTACATGCAAAGCACTATTTGTAAAGCTGGTTTAAGAATTAATGGAAAAAGGATGGAGCTAAATCTGGAACAGTCCTGAAAGAAAATCTGTTGCACCTGCAAAAGACGAGAAGGTTCACCTTCCAGCAGTACAGCAGCCCTGAAAATACAACTAGAACTAAAATGAAATTGTTTAGATTGCAGCAAGTCCAGACCTAAGTCCGATTGATAAAGTTTAAAAACTGATCCTTACAAGTGGTGAACTGAGCTTGAGTTGTTTGCAAAGAAATATGGGAAATATGTCTGGATGTGCAAAATTGTCAGATCATATTTTCCATATTTTCCTTTGCAAAAGGTAAAACAATGCAAAAAAAAAAAGATTCTCTCCAGTTCACTATCTTATGATCCATCACGTGGCATGATGAAAATACTTTAACAAGAAACCGCACAGGCTATTACATAACAAACTAACAAAAATAAAAATAAGTAGACAAATGATTGTGGTAAGTTATTGCTTGTTTTTGTCACAATGATATTGGTGCTGTTATATAATGGAGCTAATTAACAATTATTTGAATATTATCCCAAATTACATCTTGCTTAGTATTTCTTATTTGCGTGCTCTTGTGTGTTTGCTGCTATCCACTTCAGCGGCGTAAACAAGTACTACTTTATAGCTTTCGCTGATTTTTACTGCCCTCTTGTGGGGAAATCGTGAAGTGACTTTAACAAATTTTCTTCATATGTACGTACAAAATTTCTATATCCAATGAACATTTAATCTCACCATTATAAAAATAAAATATATCGTCATATTCATACAACAAAGTCTGAGTCTCGACATTACTGCATCATGTCCATCTGAATTTTCGGTGGCGGTAACATGGCTTGAAGGACATTTCATTCCAGCCAATAAGCCTTGCTCTAACCCACAGCTGTCCAATCAGCAACGAGTATTTGTTGGCGGTGGCTTAGCTGACGGACCAATAAGCAGAGGTTATTCACCAACAAGCCGGAAGCACATGCTGGCGCACTGCTGCTAGAGATGTTTGTGTTTTGACATGAACACACGCTTTCACAGCTGAGAGGCGTTTAAGACAAATAAAGTTTCAATCATGTCAGCTACTGTAGAAGCGCCTGCCCCAGCGGAGCAGGCCTCTGCGCGGTGCGGGACTGAAGAGGAGAACCGCGGGGGGGAGGCGGAGGAGAAGAGCCAGCAGCCGCAGACAGGCTCCACCGGGCCCGCAGTGCCTCACAGCCGCCTGTCCAAACTCCCGCTGGCCCGCATCAAAGCTCTGATGAAGACCGACCCAGACGTGTCCCTCGCCAGCCAAGAGTCCGTGTTCATCATCGCTAAAGCCACGGTACAGTCACGGATGCAGGGAATAGAGAGCAGTCACATCATTATCAAGGATTTATGGAAGCGTTGCTGTTGATTTTATTATGTTATACAAATGACTTTCACACAGCCTGATGTGTTTCAAGCATTGTATTTAGATAATTTTGACTATTATGGCTTCCATCTAATAAAAACCCACTATTCAGTCAAATTCTCCTTTACATAAGGCTAAGAAACAATAATATTAATACAGAAGTGTTTCTCAGTGGATAAGGCAAATAAATGGACTGTTGTTCAGCACATTGACATCACCTGCAAGGAGGAGCTCATTTCTAAAGAATCTGCTTCATCAGAGTTTTGTATGCATAGTAATGGAAAGTTGAGTGGAAGGAAAAAGTGTGGTTGAAACAAATACAAAAGGAAAGAACTGCTGCCCACGCAGCTGAAAATTAAACCTTTAAAAATAGCTTATGTTTATTGATATAATTTCTCATCTACTCTTAAGTTTTTCTCAATCTGATTATTTGTTTTTGGAATAGTACAGGGAGAACAATACTACAGTAAGAATTTGGTCTGAATAAGGTGGATAGTTAGACATAAATTCTGAATAAATTAATTAATGGATAAGCATAAAATGTTTATTTCATGTATAAAATGAAATATTAAATATTTATTTCATTTTTTTTTCATATCTCATAGGAATTGTTTGTTGAGATGATTGCCAAAGATGCTCTTGTGTACGCCCAGCAAGGAAAGAGGAAAACATTACAAAGAAAAGACTTGGGTAAGTCTTGTTACGTTACATAAGCTATTACAGCAGTATAAGATATTTAGCACATCAGTGAAACTGAAATTTGTGAAGCAAAGTATGTTGATTTTACATATAAATGATCATTTACTCTTAAAGATGCTTTTTACAATTTATACAGTCTGTGCCAGAGGCAGTGTGGGCCTGATACGACCACCCTCTATGCTTTTCAATTAAGGTTCTTCTTATGTTTGTAGAGTTATGTCATTATCTACTCTTTAAGCAAACTCTTTCACTCCAGTCTCAAAGAGCTCTAGCTTTGTTTATTTATCATAGTTAATATCATTCCAATTTTAGAGATTAAAGGGAAAATCTCAAAAACAACAACGGCAGGAGACGGAGGCTGAGTGTCACGAGAACTCTGGGATATAATGAGAAAACTATTGAGAAAAATCAGAAGATTATTCTATTGTATGACATTAAGGAACCTGACAGAATATCATGTCCATATCTCAATTTTCTGGTTCAATGTTGAAATCAATACCAGACATCTCATATTGTTCATTCAAAAAGGATAGTAGTATCTGTCGTTGTAAATAATTTGGTTTCTTCACATCTGCAGTTTTCATTTTATATTTTAAATGTAGCTTGTAGATGATTGGTACATATTTATGCATTTTAAGCAGTTCTAGGGTTTTTTATCAACAATATTATAGGATATAGTAGACTGATATCAGTGATGAAAATGGTCAAACATGGCTGTATTTTTGTTCACAGACAATGCTATTGAGGCCATAGATGAGTTTGCTTTCCTAGAAGGTAAGTCTTGTTCAGACGATACACAAATCAGCACAGCACTCAGATTTGAGTTATTTACCTTTCACCAGTGTAATTTGAGCACTATACTAAATCCATAAATTAGAGATACCCTCTCCTGTTTTCTCTGCAGGTACGCTAGATTAAAGAGTCCTTTGCGAGACCAGTGAACAGACGTCATTTCTGCCATCATACAAGAACCTTCCTTTGCAGAAGCAGCTGTCGATAAATCTCTCTGGGACATTTCTGAATCAAACTCACACATTCAGTGTTTATTGACAGCTTTTATATATAGCTGATCTCTTTGGATTTCTTTTAACTGTAATGTGTATATTCTTCTGTAAATATATGGGTAATTCTACCATACATTGAAATAAATTTTATGTTTTAAACAGCATGAATTTGTCTGCACCAGATTTCTGTAACTCCCGTTTCTTTTATGTTAAGCTGAAATCACAGCTTAACAGGAAGTTGACCTGCTGCTGTCAAGGAACAGTCTCAGAGCCGCGTTGGTAAGCACAGTGCTGTGAAATTATTTTTTCCTTTTAATCCTGTTTTTGCTTAATCAATATTTGAAATTAAGGAGAAATAAGCTATCCAAACAGCGCAGATTGTAAGTGACACACTCCCCTCTAAACATAATACCTAGTTTTTTGCCCTTGGCAGCAACAGTTCCCATAAAGTGCTTTAGTCTTGCGTCACTGTTGAAAAATCATCGGGGCTGTTTGCACAATTTTCATCTGAACCTCAGCCAAATTTCAGGGTGTTTAAAGTTTGAACATCTTGGTTAAGATCACTGTGATCAGATTTGAAACCAGCTCTCTGGGGAAAGTTTTCCATTGTTTCATGTTTTCTTTATTTGTGAAAATACTCACAATGTGCTGGAACATTAGAAATAGCTTTTTAGGCCTTTCCAAACTTAACATGTCACTTTCTGTTTTTTGTATTTCTTTCGAGTAAGATGTGTAGACTTGAGATCTTTTAGCCTACTTCATGTTGTTGAATACGCTCCATTTTAATTATCTCATGATTGTTTTTGTGTTTTATTTATGATTTAACAAGAGGCTCAACTATTTTCCCACATAGGGCCTGGCTGCTTTAGACATCCTTTCCCCCTTATTAATGAAACCAACACTCAGAAACATTGGTTTCCTGGTTATTCAGAACCATGAAGATATTAAAGTTTGATTGCATAAATGGCCAAAAAAATCCGTATTGGAGCAAATATGAAAGGGTTTCTTACTCTAATCGTCAAAAAGCTACTATCCTGCATGTTTCTGATTTTCTCCTGCATCTGAGTCAAATAATGCTTTATTACCAGACCTCTGTAGAGCTTGATGACATACCGAGGAAGTAATTTAGCCATTCAAACACTGTTGCTTTAGTGTTTGTTAAAATGAAAAAAAAATCTAATTAGGACTGGTTTGAAAATGCTTTCAACCTGGGTATTTGTTTAAAATCGGTAAAAAGCGGATGTGTCTGATCAGCTAGAACAGGCTCTTCTTTATTAGGTGATCCCTGTCTGAAGATATGTTAATTATTCCAGCTGATGGCCAGCAGATTATTGTCTCTGGTCTAGTTTTTTTTTTAATCTTTCCTGTAGGCCACTAAACCAGCATCTAATACAAAATGTCATATCAGCTGGCGTTCAGATCCTCAGGTGAGGTATATTTAGACTTTATGCTGTGCAGAAATGCTTTTTTTTTTCAATCTTTAAAAATTATTTTTAAGAAAATGATTGAGGTATGAAACTTTGGAGAAATGACAAATCAACATTCAACCCAGACACCAATACTTTGGTTAACATCGTGACAAGTTGGTTATGCATTTTTGCTACATAATTTTTCTAATTAATTATAAACATGTCCAACAGATGTTGATATGATTTTAGGGCTTTGAAATATGTGTTTTTCAAATATCCAACTAAAACAAGAGCAAGACTCTTTGAGTGTCCTGAAAAGCACCATAGAAATGTGTGAACAGATTGTATCTTTCTGACAGGCTACAAAAAGTGCCAAAAGTTACAATTTACAATGCCTTCACTGTAAAGTCTATTTGATACTGACACAACATTGTCCTCCTACATAGGAGTCTTATTTCTGATTCCTAAGCTGACGTCAACTTTAATGACAGATAAGAAAAGCCTTTCTGAAATGGTGAAGCATTAAAGAAGAAAATACTGAAATTCAAGTAAAAACTTTAGACTGAATTTGAAAACGGTGAAAAATAATAATTCAGGACCTAAAGAGATTTACAAACCTCAGTCTCTTTGTGTAAGCTAGCCAAGCAAAACCTTAAGCTCTGCTTAACAGCTTAATTAGTGGTTTCACAAATACTTTTTATTAAGACTAGAGGGGATAATAAATCCTTTGGAGTTGTAGACTGGATTGCCTCCATCTTTTCACAGTCTTCATTATGCAGATTCTTTTAAAAAGCAGCTAAAGACTCATTTATTCAGACTGGCTTGGATTTAGGCTGCATGATGTTAAAAAATGTATCTTTCTTCAAAACAATTGGTGAGCTGAGAACTGGAACAGGAAAAAAACTTATAGTGGAACAACTAAAAAGAAGATTTAGGAACAAAATACATCTAATCACTCATTGAGACAAAATTAGGGACATTTTATTTTACGTGACTGTGTGCCATGTCAGGAGAGCTGGCTGGTTCTTCTCTCCTTTTGTTTCTTGGCTGCACATAAAGCACATAAAGCAAGCCCACGAAGAAATACTGAGGTTCGAATTTCTCCCTCTGCATCGTGACACTGAGAAAATCACATCGCACCAGGAATGTACCGGAGCCTCTCCAGATCTGCGATGTGTGTTGTTCTTCCAGGCAGCACTTGTAAAACACATCCAATGTCTCTAGTTTCAGACTCCAGGCTCAGTTGAGACCCTGAAACGTGTTTGTGGTGGAGATTTCTAAAATAAATTCCTCAGTGTGTTTAAGGTGATTTTTCAGAGTCTAGTGTTTCGGGGGGCAGTGAAGCGGAGTGATGGGAAGCTCAGCTGTTTGGTTTCAGGAGAGCAACAGTCTACTCCCTGCAGAGGAATGCACACTGCTCTTTATCCTCACACTGCCCAGTCCTCACATGATGGAGGACTGGCCAGTGCTTTATTTTCACAGTAAAAAAAAAAAAATTATGTGAAAAATTCAATACTGAACATCTCTATTAAAATAAGGTACCCGAGTCATTCATTCAAGGCGCCAAGTCATGATAGATTTAGTGCTGAACATGTGGCCTTGCTTATAAAAATATTCATATTCAGTTGATACATTTTTCAAACGACTGACAGACAAAAGAAAAAAGCCAATCTATTAAATAAATAAATAAAGTAAAAATATCTGTCTTCATCTGGACATATAAGACAGATATTAAAATAAAATAAAAAATCCAGTTAAAAAAAAAAAAGAGAGAAATCTGTACTTTGTTGCAATCAAATTGTAAACTGTCATGGGACTGAGAGTTTATGGCTTTTCCAGCAGCTCTGAGGTTTTCCTGACTGTAAATTCTTCATATAACTACCATGATATACAGCAAGCTCTTCGGTTTATGAAAATGTCTAAAAAGCCTTAAAATTCTCACACTGAAACAATCAGAAACAAATTTAAATGTATAATTTTTCACACCTTTAAATAGAGTACTTTTTTTTTTTTTTTTTGCCAAGTCACTATTTCCTTCAATACATAAAAGATCCTATAAAATTTACATTTATTAACTAAAAATTGTTAGAGGTTCCAAAAATTCTGTGTAAAAATACCCAAAAAGGCAATAAACACTTTGTTTTGTTGTAGACTGTCTTTCTCTACTCCAAGGTAGTCAAAAACTCAGCATTAGATTATGTTACAACAAATGAATTGATTTTAATTAAAAATGTTACCAGTGACAACAATAGTGAAGTGTGTCGGAACCTACTGATTTGTGTCTTACAACTTTGCAATACACAAATTTATACACAAACTTAACATTAGTGCATTTGAACCATTATTTAACAAAAAATAAATTAAATAAATTCCTTTAGCACAAAAATAATTAAAAACATGTTTTCAGGCTTCTGCATTCCACAAAGCTTTTTGTCTGTTTGCCTTCATTTAAAGATTATTTCAACTATTCCCCCCCCCTGCATTTTATCCGTCAGTAATCCGTTTCAGGTACATTAAGAGTCTGTGAGGCTGCACGTCCGGCTCAGTGAGCCAAGCTTTCCATCAACTCCAGGAGGGCACAACATCCCTCCTTACATCCCTGGATAATGTTTCCCCGAGTGAGGGAAGCATTAAATATCCTTCGCATCGCTCCTGGGGTTGTTTTTTATTTGTGATTCACCATATTTGTGGCTCAGCACGACAGATATTTTAATCAGGGCAAAGATAAACAGAAAGATATATCTGGCTCACAGGCAGGCCTGTAGTCATGAGAAAGGTATGTTTGTGCAGTTTAGATTCCAGCCTGATTTCTTGGGTCAAATTCTTTAACCCACACCCATCATGCACACACGCTCACATGTACCCATATGTATGCATAGTGCACGCTTTTACGCCAGCCTCACCCCTCAGCACAGACTGCATATTTTCATACCTTGAATTCCTTAAGGACATATTGTTGCCTTCATGTCTGGACAGTTTTTCCCCCTCAAGCTTCACAAAGGCATTATAAGCTTTCATTAAGGAGTGTGTTAACACAAAACCAAGAAAAAATGGCATCAGCTACTACCTTAGAGAGACATTTTCTTTCTGATTGCAGGGAAGCATAAATGTTTTCTGATAAGAAAATGTATCGCTAAGGTTTTAGTTTTTATGTGTCCTCTGCCAGCAAACTTCTTGCTAACATCCACGTGTCACTTTATTAAGTTAAATCAGAAACTGCTATCTCCAAAGGTGATTTTCCTTGCAACCACAGAATGTGTAGCATTAGCTTGAAGTGACTTCTCAGAGGCTGTTCTCAAAATAACATTACTGTAGTGCAGCTAAGGCTTCATGAGTGAAACACAAACTTAGAGAAAAGGGAGACTCTTAGTTTCTTCAATTCACTATAAGGCTTATTATAAAGTAGGCTTTTCTTGTGACTGTTTGGAGAAATGGAAGGGGTAGCACACTCATACTGCAACATTCACCTTACTGCTAAAATGTTGGTTTTCCAAATAATAGAAAATGTTTTGATGATCACTGAGGTGACATGCAGATTGCTTTTAAATTTTTGGGTAGGGTACTCGATTGTTAGGTCTCCAACAGTTTCTTATTTTTATGTGGAGATTTGTTTGGACGAATCTCCACATAAATATTTGCCTTGTGAACTTTCGTCTTGGATGGCCATTGTGGTTTGCACTGATGTGGAGGCTTGGTGTAGGATCATCCCTCCAGGACACGTTTTGTTTGTGTTCTTGTTTTGCACTTTTGTTTCTAATTACTTGTGTTTAGGCATGTAAATCCGTTCAAATATTGTGAACTACAGTCCTGCAATCCTGAATACAAATAAAACTGAAAAGTTGTAAAAGTGATGTCTATTCATAGCAATCGGGAAGATTAGTTTGTGGACCCATACCAGCTGTCTTACGGAAAACGTTCTATATTTTTAAGCCCAGTCAAGACAAAAGAAAGCAGGGATTTCTAACCAAACATAAAAGGTTTGTTACAGACTTTTTCACTTTATTGGCAAAGCATGCTTTATAATCCTGATAAATTACCAACCATAAATAACAAGGAATTTAGTCAGTAAAAAAGGCTTTTAACTGATCTGCACTAGGAGCTTTAAATGTCAACATTTGGTGTCAATCCAACAGAAAAAAAAAGGAAGGAGGATAATTCATTCATAGGCAGGCTGACCAGATCAAAATTAAAAGCATGTTACCTTTTCATGAACATGAGAGAAGAAGAAAGATTGTTGAATACAGAAGTACCGCTTCACTGCAGGAGAACAGAATAACTCTTACACCTGGAGTCTTGATATCCCTCGGGTCAATTCCATCATAATTACTATGACTTATTGTTATTCATATACTTTTAATTTTCAGGTGATAGTTTAAACAGTATCTTGGGCTACGTTAAAAGCTTGGATTATTGTTTCTAAAACATAACCCTACTTTGAACTTCCACAATCTTCTTCCTGACCTGTCTGTTGTGATTTTTGGTCTTTCAGAGTCTGTTTGTTCAGGAATGTTCTCCAACAAACCTGTGAGGTCTTAACTCATGTATATTTAAATTAAGTCACACACAGGGATCTATTGAGGTCTACTTACAAACCGTTTGACCTCCAGATGTAATTGTTTGCAGAGTATTATATGCGATCAATGTAAAGGGTGTGAATGCAAATGCAGCACACAATTTTCAGATATTGTTTCCCTTGTCCTTCACAATTATACTCTAAAACACATCTTAATAAATTTAATTTAAAGGCCGTAGGTTGAAAAACCCCTATATTTTCCACACATTTTTGTTTTTATGCATAACATAAAGTCAGTATTATTCTTAATGTGATGCATTCCAAAATGTAAACATACCTTGCACAATCAAAGAAAATTAGCTACTATATTAGGAAGAGAACCAAGGCCTCCATAAGTCTGCACATTCATCTGTTCAAACAGTAGTAAGCATTAATGTTCAGCCATCGCAATGTTCTGGAAAGAGACCGGTTCTATTTGCCAGAGTTAAATGTGTTTGGCGCAAAATATCTTCTGGATTAGAATTTGTAAGTGCTGTCATAGTTAGAGATCTTCATTTTTGGAGACGTGCCTAGACATTTCATGAATTTGAAATGGAATTGTTTGGCCTTAATAACCATTACTACATTTGAGCTAAAGGTGGGACGCTAACAAGCCTGAAAACACTATTCTGGGTATTAAAGCATATGCTTTAATATGTTGTGTGATGTTTTGCTGCAGGAGGGACTGGTGCACTTCACAAAATAGAGGCCATCATGAGGAAAGACCATTATGTGGAAATATTGAAGCAAAACGTCAGCTAAGTATTAGTGGGTATGGAAATGGATAAAAGGAAGAAATGTTGAATGATGCTGGAATATAGGAAATATGTTAAACATTGTCTTTAATTAAAAAAATGCCTTTAGGACCATAGGAAAGCATAATATGTGTGGAAAAAGTCCTGGTGTCGAGCATGTATGGTATCATTGTAACAAACCTGCAGGAGTATTTTTTAGTCTGTGATGTATTTATTGAAAAGTTAAATTACAACAGCACAAAAATATAGACATTACCAATGAGAGAATGAACCAACCCGGTTCTCGCTATTATTTGAATAACTTAAGACCGTAAAACGATATATGACTGTATATCGTTACTGTATATCAACAGATTGAGCCATACAGCTAAAAACTATTTCTTAACCTGTCAAAGGGTTGATTTAAAAAAGTGTGATTTACTCCTGTTTTAATTGGACAACACATCCCACTGGAGTATTTTTTAAATTAAAAGTAATTTGTTAATGTGACAAATTACACCTCCAGCTTTGATTTACTACACTTTAATCAGTGCTGCAGCATTTCTTCATCCATGACGCTTTGGCAGATTTTATGATTGATAATTTTTCACTCTGCTGTTGTTGGATGTGTTATGTTTTTGTAACCTGTTTTATCATTTTTCCCAGCACAGACTAACCATATTAATTCTTATCGAAAATAGATGCAAGGTTACTTTATTTCCTCTGGTTTTTATCATGTAATCAGGCTGCGCTGCTGCTAAACATTGAAGCCGCCACGCTGCAGATGAATACACTTTACTGGCATGTTGAAGCTCTGCGTTACTCTTGTGCTGTTTGATTATAGAAGCAAAGTTCCAACTTTATTATGATTTATGCACAGTAATGGAGAAGATGTAAAGCTCTGGCATTGAGGTGTTATTCAAACATCTGTATCATTCGTTACAAAAATACTTTCCATTTATTTGGTGACTTTAGTGCAGAATGAGCCAAGATTTGAAATAAGCCAATGTGCTTAGATTAGTTTCATACTGATATTGGACTTCAGAGTTTGCTCTGTTAGCTGTAGCATCACTCAGAAGTTTACACCTGTGGCAGGAGTAAAAATAAGATAAGTTCAAATATAAACACACACTCTCACTAATTTAGTAATAAATGTCCTTTAGAGTTTTAACTGCCTGCTCTTTGAAACAAAATAACAGAGTCCTGGCATAAATCTGGTTGAATATTTATCAGAAACAGGAGAGCTTCCAGGCACAAGCCTAAATTTTAACCAAAGTTTGTACATTTTCAGTAGAATTGAGGGCAAGGTCATATCAGCTGGTTTGGACGTGTTCTGGGAGTTAATTTTCCGACTGGAATGCACAGTTGTGTCAAAGTTTCCATTGGCTAATAGTTGGGTTGGAACAAGCTGAACAGCTGGATGTTACTCTTCAATCTTTGTTATTCCAGCCACTTTGTGCTATGCAAGCTCACATGCACAGGAAGGGGATCCCGTATGCAACAGAACTACCAACAGCTCCGCCATGCAGTCACTTCAGTTCAGTTTAATTCAATGTAATTCAGTTCAATTCAAAAACCAAACTTATTGTATTTTGACTTCAAAATAGAGGAGAAACCTCCATTTGAATGGCAACTTACAGTGACTGGGAGTCTGGGTGTACTCTCTATGTTGAGCAAAAAAGAAAGAGAAAGGCAGCGGCTGCTTCTGAAATGGTTTCACCAAGAAGCCAACTAAACAGATGAGCTCTGAGCCAGAACCAATGAAAACCAAGAACACATAGACATCAACAGCTTCTTTAGTTTCTTTATCCATGAGAGGCAAAGGATTTGACATAGAAAGACAAATTACAGACAATTTATATCTTCTATACTGGAAGAATATTGGGCTATTAGTGGCACATATTGTAATACCCTTACAGTGTGTTTTGTTTTAAAGACCTGAATCCTTCAAGCTGTGCAACTCTAGAAAATTAGCTCAGTCTTTATCCCCCCGGTCATAACTGTTCTCTGAAGGTATTTAGTTTGTGCGTTTCTGCAGCTGCAGAGGTCAGTCAAGCTTGAAGGTGTCGGTCTTGGAGCAGCTAATTCTTTTTCGGTCGCCACTGAATCAGTCCACGATGATGTAAAGCTGCTTGCAAGGGAGAACGTGCAACCTCAATATACAAACTCCCAGCTGGGATTCAAACCCGTAACCCTCATGTCTCACTACTGAAATACCAACAAATTTAAGTGGAAAACAACACAGCCAGAATTAGTCCAGATGCTATTATAAGCTCATGATTAAGGTGAAACCTGCTAAGGGACATTTCATCAAATATTGGTGGGGTGTATGTACATTTTTGAGCCTGTAAAATTCTGCTTACAGAAAATGTGCAGATTAAAAAATACACTCACTGAAGTTGTTTGTTTGGTAAACAATATTTAAAATGCATAATTGCACATTATTATGACATCAGTGCCCATAAAAAGTGCAAATGAACCTAAATAAATCTTAAATCTGGAAAAAGAAACCTGTTTTTGTCAATTTGCTTGTTAAATAGCTGGACAGGCAATGTGATTTAAAGTGGTAGCATGAGCAATGTTATTTGTTCTTATCTTTTGAAATCTATTCAGTCCTTAAGGCAAAACATGCAGCAGAGGAGGAAAAAGGAATTTAAAGCCTCAAATCAAACAAATTGGGTTTGGCATCCTGAGCGAGGACATGAGAATGAAGAAACCAGGGAGAGGTGGTATGAACAGATCAGGGAGGGGGGAAAAAATCAGAGAATATGAGGGAGGAAGAGAGTTGAGCGGGAGGCTGACTGAGGATGGATAAACAGAGGGTGGGAGGGAAGGACGGTAAGACACAGAAAAAGGAGAGGTGGTGAAAGTGAGTGAGTGAGAGATGGGCAGGGAGGTATAAAGAGAGGGAGGGAGTTATCTACAAGAGGCAGCCATAGAGGGAGAGGTGACAGAGTACATTATCCTCTCCTCCCTGCCAGTCTCACCATGTTCATGCTGCAGACGCTGACTGTTCTCTCGCTCACTGTCATCTTCCTGGCATCTGTAGAAGGTAGGACACAGCTATCCTTTGAATATCTGTGTGTTTTGCGTCTTGCATGTATTGCATACGCCCTGCAGGTGGACAGGGTGGCAAACAGAGCGATGGCGAACACAAAAAAAGGAAAAAAAGAGGGAAAGAGGCATGGCAGAAGCGAGTATGTAGGCATGGATGTAAACAGAGGGGCAGAACGCAGGATGAGCATCTGAAAATCACACGCATGCAGAGCGACATGCCAGCCTCTTCTATGAAACACAGCTTAGGAAGTGCTCTGATTCGGCATCACCCATGGCATAGCAAACAGCTCTTTCCTTCTATTATTATTATTTTTTTACAGCTCACATTGCTGCTAGTGTTTCAGATCTCACTTTGTTTTGTTTACACATTGGCGTTGAATGAGGGGACATGATGCCAAACACACACTCCCCCTCTCCTCCTCTCACTTCCACTCATTTCTCACACTGAACAGGGTAAACCAGTGCATCTCCTCTGACATTCCTATGAGGATTATTTTTAGGACAGATAATGTGGAGATAATGCATAATTATTCTGCAGCTGACATTAAGATGGTTCTTGGTAATTACCAAACTTTTTAAATTGCATTTTTGTGTTGATGCTGTGATGTAGTGCGTAATATATTCTAAGGTGTGTTTTCTATTTCCCAGGTAAAGGCGTGCAGATGCAGAGGGATGTCCAGTGTTGCATGCTGTACTCCCAGGGTAAGGTGCGTACCAAAGATGTGCTGCGGTTTGAGGTGCAGACGGAGGGGCCCGACTGCAGCATACAAGCCATCATGCAAGTATTTCAGCTATCCACTCCTGGAGCTTAAGAGCACAGAGCAATTTGGAGGCATGGAAAATATGCCTCTCATTAGCGTAGGAGCAGGGCTGCATGGCCCGAGAGGCATTGTCTTCTTTCCAGGTCAAATTGTTATGGCAGAGCTGCTTGCTGTGATTGCCAGGGAAGTAAAAGAGGAAATATGTGGGAATAACAAGCCTCTGAAAATACCTTTCAGGCGAGCTGAGCCCCGCAGCATTCAGTCACTCAGTCAGAACAGCAGGGTTTAGTTAAGTAAACGACACTGTGATACCGATCGCTGCCAGCAGTTCACAGAAATCCGATGTAGCAGGAGAGTTTGCTTTTTCACATGATCCAGTTAACACAAACACAGAAGTCTTCTCACACATAAAATATTTTACAGCACCTTGTAAAAGTTTTCATTCCCCTTGGTATTGTGCAACCACAAATTTTCAATGCACTTCATTGAGATTTTAAATGATGCTCAAATACTCAAGTAGTGAGTAATTGAGAAGAAGGTTTATATTTCTTCCCCAACATGTCCAGGGCGATTATTGGGGAGCTGCAGAGATTCGCAGCTCAGGTGGAAGAATCTGACAAACACAAACACTCCTTAAGTCTGTCCTGTTATGGAGTGGAAAGACAAAAGTGTTGATTGAACAATATAAGAAGTCTTGTTTGCCACAAACCACATGGAAGACACATCAAGCATGTGGAAGACTGTGCTCAGGTTAGATCAGACCAAAATTAGACTTTTTGGCCAATATGCAGAATGTGTTAAAAATCTAAAAATCCTGAACAAACCCTTCACATGGTGGTGGCTGCATCATGCTGTGGAGATGCTTTTCTTCAGCAGGGAAGCTGGTCAGTAGGCGAGTTGTTGAATACAGGGCAAGAAAACTTATTACCTGCAAAAATCTTGAGGTTTGGATGTAGGCTCACTCTGATAAGAGGTTAAAATTGCTTTTCGAAGAGGGTCTTCACGCAAAAATTGGACAAGAATCAAAGTCTTTAAAAGTGAAAAAGTGGTACAGACATAACCAAATTGACTTGCAGCTACAGGTGTGCCAAAAGGTGATTTGACAAAGTATTAAGAGGAGATCAATGGAAGACGACAGTTTTCTGATTTGTATTTGTAAAAAATCACCTCTTTCACAATCGCGCAGTACGTACTCTGTGTTGGCTTCTCTCAACAATGCCAGTAAATCACTCTGACATTTGTGGCTTTAAAGTGATCAAATACAAAAAAACTCTAGTGATATGAACATTTTTATTTTACCAACTCATGACTTTCATCATTTTGTTCCCATGTCCAATCGTGTTTGTTCTTTAATCCTTGACAAACGTATTTCTGATCTTACATCTTTCAAATTTGTTTGAAATCTGTTGAGTGTTGGGTCGACCCAAGTAAGAGATTCTGCTCTTTCTCTCTCTAGACTTTACACAAAGAAGGCAGTGAAATGTGCGGACCCCAGAGATCGTAAGGTGAAGAGGTTGTTGAGGAAGCTTCTGCAGAGACAGAGACTCAAGAACCACAGAACAATGTGGCTGCCTCCTCGCGACAACCTGCCCGCCATGTCAGAGGTTAGGTTTGAACCTCCTTGCAGCTGCTTTTACTCACTAACCACATCTTTCACCAGAGCCTTACTGTCTTCCCTATGCATACAGCTGTAGTTGAATGCAGGCCTCCTTATGTTTCAAGGCAAAATCTGTTTGTAAATGCACAATAAGCAGTGGAGATCTGTAACTTACAGTTGAATGTGTGTATGCCTATTTGGCATGGGCCATTATGAGATTCTCACTGGAAGTAAAAATACCACAATTTCAAATGTCACATTTTTAAAAGCAAATTTAAAACAAAATGTAAAACATGAAACAGAAAAGCAACGATTAATTGCTGCTGTAAAATAATAACTCCCCCCGCCCCCAGTGTCTGCTGGTTTGGGATACATTACTCTGAAAGTCTGACATGGTTTCAAGAGAACAGTTTAAAGTGAGATAAACTTTGATTAGATCAAATTATGAACACACAGTATCTGAGTCTGTCTCTGACATAGTGACACGATACAAGGCCAACATCTAATCCTTATCTCTGTTGTGGTCTCTTCCAGTAATGGTGGAATAACGAGAGCATAAGCGTAAGAACCGGGGGGTAGAATGGAGGGTAATTTTGGGCACAGGCGCATTTGTCCTACCCAAGTATTTCACCGCATTTGCAAAAAGTATTTGAATTTGAAATCTTCCACTCGCGTACTTTTATTTTGAAGGCGCAACACAGCGCCCTCAACACAGCACTTCCTGCCTCCTTCAGAAACTCCTCTTGAATGAGGTAACACTGTCTGTGGGGAATGCTGCAGACCGTGTGGCTTGTTTATAACATCTTGTTCTCAGTTTACTTTCATATATAGGAGCCAAATCTTTTTGGTTAAGTCGTTTTAATTCTGGAATAGTCTAAGGTCCAATATTTTACTGCTTTGTCTAAAAGTTAACTACTGTAGCCACAATGATTTGTTCCTTCATCACAATGAGGTTGAAACTGCAGCAAAATGAGCCTTTTTTGTTGTTGCTTGAAGTGTAATGTCAGTGTGAGCAATTGCTGCACAACACCTAATCATATCATATTTATCAACATGAATAACATATTAAATATGTGTAATACGTGCTAGAATATTGATGCTGTTGAAGAAAGGTGAAGAGACTGAGGAAGCTCAGGTGAGATATTCAATTAGTTTATTGAAATATGCATTAACCAGTTTTGATTTTTAAATAAACTAAACAGTTTTATAATGAGAAGAGAAGGTCAGGGATAGGAGAGCCAAGTGGAGCTTCAGGATGTGAAGGTATAGAAATCATATTTATTAATTAATTATAGCCAGAAAGGAGAAGAGATGAGGACCGATGTCAAGTTGATTTTTACATTTTCAATTTTTTTTTTCATTATTTATACACTATTTAATTGATAGGTTATGATAAGGTTATCAGCTGCAGTAAAACATCCCACTAGTGTTCTGCACTTGTGGGGTGAAATGCTTCTTTATAGTTACCTGTTAGTGGATTTTGTTTTTCCTGTTTGGCTCCAAAATGAACCATTTTTATGCTGTTATTATGCTGTTATTAGAGTTACGCGTTACTAAGTAACGTGTTCATGACACCATTGATTTTGACATTTCTGCTCAAGCTATTTACGGATCTGTCAGATTTCCGATATGTGTCCCCTCAATGATGCCCTTGACCGAGAGCGTCTCCGACTTTACCATCTAAGCTGCACTTCCCTACCCTCTCCAGTGCACTTTCCTACACTGCCACCTCTGACAGAGCCTGACTGACAAATAATAATCTGTTTCTGTTAAACAGATCACTCCAACCATATCCCAGTAGGCTGAATTTGTCCCTTTTGCTGCAAATCTTCTGCGACAGCACGCTTCATCACATCTCTTTAGCGAAACACAAAGTGCAAATGTAAATACAGTTCGGCTCAAAGATATTCATATACCCTTGGAAAATTTAGATTTTACTTTTACCAGTTTGTCTTATCTGAATGAATGTTTTATTAGCATTTTGGAGTGGCCTCACCACAGTCAAAAATCAAATCTGACACAGAATCTAAAGATTAGGGTGATGGCAAGTATGCATCTCAACATTAAAAGTTTAAAGCTCATCCCGAAAGATTAAATGCCACAAATACCAATGCAAAAAGCTAGTCAGCAAGTACAAAAATTTCTTCATTGCTCTAATTGTTTATGGAGAATGGTATAAATAATTTGACATGTTGATTTTTGTTTGGTAACACTGTTGCCTTGCAGCAAGATGGTCCTGGGTTCAATTCCCAGCCCGGGGTCTTTCTGCACAGAGTTTGCATGTTCTCCTTGTGCATGCGTGGGTTCTCTCTGGGTACTCCGGCTTCCTCCCACAGTACAAAAACATGACTGTCAGGTTAATTGGTCTTTCTAAATTCTCCCTAGGTGTGTGTGTGTGTGCATGGTTGTTTGTCCTGTTTGTCTCTGTGTTGCCCTGTGACAGACTGGCGACCTGTCCAGGTGACCCCGCCTCTCGCCCAGAAAGTAGCTGGAGATAGGCACCAGCGCCTCCCGACCCCACTAGGGACAAGGGTGTAAAGAAAATGGATGGATGGATTTTTGTTTAAATAAAAACAGTGTTACTTCTCAAACAATGCTTTCTTTGCTTTTTGGAGCACATCTATCTGATTTCCAGTGTGAAAAATCTTGGTTGAATGAAAATACTTCTTGGGTATGAATATTTTTGACCTCAACTGTTCCTCCATTTTGATTCTAATATATCTGCTCACCTGTTACATTGTTTTCAACTATTGTGATCAGGACAAAAAAGACAACTGGGCAGTTCTGAATGTGGAGTGATGAAGCACCATCAACAGTGGAGTTAGTCGTAGTCATACGTAAGGCTTCTCTAAGTTTAACAAAGTTTTACTGAAATTAGTTTAGTAAAATTCATATTATATTAATGTCTAATCCAAAATCTTTTAAATTCTCCTCTTACTTTGCAGGCCAAGTAATCATTCAGCAGCTCGTCGGCTTTAATCTGCGACGCTCGCTGACGTTCCAGTCATCTTGTGTCTCTCTATCCTTCTCCTTGGGACCAGACCTGGGCAGCAATACTTATTTAAATGGTATAATAAAATATTCCCAGTAAGTGAGAGGGAGAGTATTATTGTAAGATAAGTTGCAGTGATTTTTATTTAATGGCTTATACTGTTATTTGCCGGAGTCTGCCTGAAAGTATCGCCCTCTGAAATAGTGTAAACACTTGTGGCTGATGTGAGATCAGTGAAACAGCATTGACATTCATATATTATATCTGCAATATACTCTGTGCTTATTTGTGACTCGTACTGCGTAAATAATGTAATGATGTAGTTGGGGTTTTGTCAAAATCAGCTGAGTGTGCGTAAATTTGAAAAACATGTTTTTAATATTAAGTTGCACTTTGCTCTTTTCTCCTTTGGCTTTCTTTTGAAGTATTTGTACTGAGGCTTACAGGTCTTTGTTGAGGCCAGCATGGGAAAAATCACAAGGTGATGATTTCCATGGGCTTTAACATACTTTTTAACACATTTTGTCTACTTTGTATATTGACTGTTTGTAAAATATCAGTAGAGCTTTTGGATTTTGACCCACCGGTATCAACAAATCATCAGATTTAACTTGACTTAAGTTTACTTTTATCTTTTTAATTAGTAGTTTGACATTGAACTATGCCAAAGCACTCATGAGTCAATTCATTAAATGACGAGGCTGTTAAAACTTAGAGGGCTGTCCTGTGTGTAAAGCACACAAGCATTGTAACGTAGAGGAATGCACTGTATCTCAAGTGAATTATTTTATAAATTAATCTGAAACATTAACTACAACTGGTTTTGTGCATTTTGTTGGGGCTGGGTGGTCTTATGTAGAGATTGCACAGTGTTGAGGTTTGTCATGAAGACAAATGCAGGGAAGGTGGCAAGAAAAGCAGAACAAGGCGTGTCACTAAATAAAAATATAATTCATAGCAACGTAGCTCGAGGCAGAAAACACAATCCAAAAATCAGGGAGGGAAGCAATAACAGGTTAAATTGAAAGAGCACAAGTATGTCGACAAGCAGAATGAAAGCATAAAAAAAAAAGTACAAGAACAAACATGGGAAGCAGAAGCATCTCATGTTTAACTAGAAACAGAGGAGATTTATATGTCAGGTGGTGATTATTTAAACCAGAACAGGTGAGAGTAATTAACTGGGTGGAAACAGCTGGGATGAAGGAGGTGAGAAAGGTTTCACAAATTGTACGTCATTCAGTGCAATTTCTGAAACTGGGTGGGCTGGATGAATCATAAAAACTTTGTGACAAATAGTAATGTTAAGGAAGTAGTCTGGATCTAAACGAAAGTAAGAAAAAAAAACATTTGTTATCCAGAAATGATTAATTTTATCCTTTGAAACATGAAATAAAGAACATGTTTCAGAAAACCAGGTAGCCAACTTACTCTTGTATTCTTATTTCCTCCTGTTGCCATGGTGAATCACGTTTCTGACTCCCATTGATGAGGGCTTATATACCCACTTTTGTTTCTGAGACATGACTACTGTCTCAATCTGTTTTTGTTTAGGAATCATAATTAATTTTTGTTGTTGTTGCTGCTGGTTAGTTAGGGTGTTGCAATTAAATAAACGTAACTGAGCCCAGTGACAAAATATTAAATGTGGAGATATATCTCAGTGTCCCATGTTTCACAGTAACATGGAAGAGCAAATAGTATCTTCAGGATAATATCCTCCACAAGGGGTAGCCACAATCACAGTAATGAGAATTACAGTTCAGTTCCTGAGACATTTATTCATCACATTTTTCATACAACCTCCGCAGAAAGGTAGCTGCTCTTCCATATAAAACAATGTTTTGTTTGGTAACATCTAGCATCAGAACTATGCCATATTTCTGAATAAACATTGCACAAAGTCAGAAACCGATAAATAAAAGCACTTGTTAATCACTAGTCACACCACACTTAAAAGCTAATTTATATTTAAACTCTCACAATATGTCTTCACAGTACTCGTTCACAAACCAATAAGAGGAACAGTCAATTCAGATTTTTCAGTTTTCATGTATCGATGTTACGTTACTGGCTTACTTGGTACAATTCTAAAAAAAAAAAAAAATACAAGGAGAAAACAATCTTAGTCACACAGTGTTGTGGATAGACAAAAATAACAGCATTTAACATTGTTGTAGCTAATTCTGTGAAATTACCGGGCCGCAATAGCACCAAATAAATATCTGATATCAAATAAACACCTTTAAGAAAGCGCAGTGTGAAATCATTTACCCCAAGGTACTACACTTAAATCCTTCTTCCTGATTTCACCTTTCAAGCAGTAAAGTACATCCTAAGACTTAATTAAACTGTGTAGGAAAGTTCACATCATTTTTACTCCCATAAAGAAAAAAAAACCTCAGCAATTTCTGTTTACAGACTGATGAGCTTGAGTGCTTTTCTGGTGGTTTGTGAAACCTTGTAAAACTCCCAAAGAGAGGTAGTCAAGATGAAAATGACAAAAGAGGGAGTTCACAAAAGAAATAATATTTGTTTTAAATATTGGTCCTGTTAAAAAAACGGCCTCACTGGAGGCTGGGATGTAATGCTAGTTGGGGGAAAAAACAACACATTTAACATCGCAAAAATATTTTCATAGTGGATAAATAAAGGTTTGGAAATGTGAAGGGTTCTTAACTTTATGTGGCCTAAAATTATTTTTATATTAATGTTTTAGGATACAATTAGCTTTTTTTTTTTTTTTTTTTTTTAAAAAGCTCATTGTCAAAGTACATAGCGATATTTTATACCACAACCAAGAAACTATGTTACCTTTAGTTGTTATGAAAGTGCTGTATTTATAAAATATAACAAAAGAAATTTGAGTTTATAATTTGATGCCTTGAAACTGGGCCTCTGTCTCTTTAATAAGTTCCTGCTCTCTCTGACACTCCGCCCTTAGCACATCATCATAATAATGCTTCTCCATAATACCTTTAGCAATGTTGGAGCTTGGACACAGTTCATATGAAGAGCTCAGCAATTCCTAACTGTCGCTGCCACTAGTCTGAAGGAGCTGAGTGGGGGAGTTGTGACTGAGGAGTGCTCTGTAAGGCAGAAGTTCGACTTTAGGACTGCAGCTCCCGGGAGGAGCTTTGTGGAAATAGTTGGTGCAATGTGGGAGCTAGAGTTTAGGCAACCCAAATGACTGCCACAGGAGATTGAATGATTCCTCGAACATGCATGAAAGAATCAAAGCAACTCTCCAGATATGTTTTAGATGAAGGAATAACATTATAGCATGCTATAAAGCTCAAAAAGTTTATTTTACATAATACTCCCTCCCTTTAAGAATTTGTTGCAGAAAATGGAGTTTATTTAACCAATTTCAATTTAAGGTGTTTAAGAAAGTCCTCTATCTCAATGATCCTCACTTTTTTGATGAAATGTTTTTGATTTGTTAAGTCCTTTCAGATGAAATCTAATTTCCTCACATTGTGGTCTCGTTGTTGAGGTGGTTCAGTGTGTCATTGTCCTGGCAGATGAGCTGGTATGGCTTCTCATTCTCCTCAATCACAGAGTTTCGCAAGTCAGCATCTTGATTCTGCAGTTCTTCACGGGAGAGATATTCCACGATGCCGGCACCGAGCGAGTCGCCCAGCACGTTGGTGGTGGTGCGCAAACGATCTCTGCAGCGGAGACAGAGACAGAAGATATTAGATGATAAGTGGAAGGAGGAGAAACCGGGGCACACCTGGGGGGTTGATTATGCAAAGAACCATTTCAACCAGAAACATTGGCGTACACCAACTACAAATATTCTCACAGGCTCTCTAATCTGTTGCTCTGCATTATGTATCAATAACCTTTGTAGACGTGCAGCCTGTAGGCTCTCTGAAGCTCCACAATGACATTTAGGCTGCCTCAGTCCCAGACCAATCCCCGTCAAGCTGACATTTAGTGGGAACTCACAAGAACCAATCCACGGCGATGATCAGTGTAATGTCCTCTGTGGGCAGTCCCACCGATGTCAATACGATCACCATGGTCACCAGGCCAGCCTGAGGGATGCCTGCTGCTCCGATGCTGGCAGCCGTTGCTGTGATACTGAGTGGGTGGGATGGAGTGGAGAGTGGAGACATTTAATAAAGGGAAACAAACAACACGTGCAGTCATAGTGGGAGTAGTAGAGTGATGAAGCCAAACAAGGAACTATTACACTACCCACACTACAAACTGTGTTACACTCCACATTTAAAGTAACTTAATAAGAAGACATTGCTTAATGCAATATGTTTTCAGAAAATCTTAAACTAGAGCCATAAATCAGTTCTTCTATATAAGAAAGTCAAAGGACAAAACCAGATTGAAAAAGAGAAAATCCAGGTCTTTCATTTTTCAATTCACCTCATCTTCTTGTTCACATCAAAGATTTTTACCAAACCTCACCAACCTCTAATAAATCTCTACTCTAAAAACTTTAATCAGTTATGCTTCAATAAATATTGTAATTCTGAGCAAAACTTTCTACTTTCCATGACAAAAACAAACAAAATGTTTCGGTTACAAAAGCTCTGATGTATTTCATTTTAAAAGTAAAATACATACACCACTGACAGAAAAAAATGAGGTGCACATCTGACAAATTTCAACCAGCAGATTCAGTTTCTCATTTCCGTAGTAAACTCATCAACTTCAGACTAAAATGTCTTTAGTCTGAGGTTTCAGACTAAACCTCACATAATCTCTGATGTCTTTCTCATTTTTAGATCGATAAAATTATGCTAAATTAAGTTATTTGTAATCATTCACTGTAACAGTGATTTAAAACATGTTTCTTGACAAAGCGTAGAGCTTGTTGAGTAAGATTCACTGTTAGTCCATGGTGATATATCGTTGTTTTAGTACAGTGTTTTGTTTGATTTATAAACTTCAATAGGTTTTGCTCAACTACATAAAAACCTGCCAAAACTACAGATTATTAAAAGTTATTAATAAGCAGATTGTTTGGGCTTTTAGTGGAAAGTGTCACTTTATCCAAAGTTACAAGATGGCACTGTAATATTTTTATTTGTAAGCATATTTTAGTGTTTGAAACCAAGAAATATGTAATAATTTTCAATAATTTGATGATGACATTACAGTGGCTTTTTATCACAAAATGTGTTTTTTAGGTTTTCAAACTTAGAAAAATCAAAAATGATACATTGTATTTGTTCTTTTGTTGTATGAGCTTAACAGATGTGTTCACATTTATTTTTGAAGAAACTGCAGACCTTAAACTGAAAGGTCTGGTGACTTTGCTTAAAATGTCTTTAGTATTAACAGACAAATTGTATAAAAAAAAAGTTAATCATTTAGGCAAAATATTAATTCCACTCTTGCATTCATCATGCTTTAAATTCAGTTATTAGAGATTAATAAAAACGTGTTAACCTGATGGTGAGAATCTGCCCAAAGTTTAGGTCCATGTCATTGACTTGAGCGATAAAGATGGCTGCCACAGCCTCATAGAGCGCGGTCCCATCCATGTTGATGGTGGCGCCCACAGGAAGGACAAAGCGAGTCACTCGTTTATCAACATGGTTGTTTTCTTCAAGACATCGGAAAGTGATGGGCAGAGTAGCAGAACTGCAAGGGAGTGGAAACAAGGCAAAAGATGTAGAGATTATAGCGTCTGTGATCAGATTGGGTTGTGAAGATAATAATATTCACAACAATTTTATGCTCCTGAGAAGAGTTCGGGGGTGGCCCCAACATGAATAATGAGTGACTGCTAATTTCAAACTGGTGTAGCAGGTTGAAATTGGCTACATTTTCAACCTGCTACATCAGCGTTTTGAATGGAGACTTTCAAAACGCTGTTCTGGGTTAATGGTCAGATAGATTACAATATGAACTTTGTAGGCTGTCTTCTGAGCTGACACTGATGCAAATGGTGGGTCAGTGCTATATTGAAGCCTTTGTCTCAAAATAGCTTCATTAATACTAGAATGAAGCCTATATCATAAAGGTAGGTGATGTCATGCTTTTGGCAATATATTGTGTGTGATTAATCAAGATGTGTTCAAAGACTATCTGTGTCGAATTCCCGTCCTATAGGTGTTGTGTGCTGCATTTTAAAGATGTATTGCTGTGTTAGCATAGCTGAATTAAGTCACAACATGCACTGAAGTCCTGCAAAGGCCAGGTGATTAATCATTTATTAGATTCAGGAGGTTTTTTTACATCCAGATCTAAAATGAACCGGTCAGAAGGACTGACTTTGGACATTAAGGTGTGTGACAGTAGGATGGCAATAAAACTGCTGAACCCTGGAGATCATTGGTAGAAGTTTCTGTTAGAGTTTCCTGGCTGCAACTTGAAGTCAATGAATCAAAACTATTTTGTGGGACATTTAAACAAATGGATAGAAAATACATTTATTTTTGCAAAAACAGTCTGCTTTTGGCATTACTGTGCTGTTGTCATTGTGTGCACAAGACAACATTTCTTTACATGCAAAGATGGATGCTCATCAGAACATTTCATTCTAAAATGGCCAGTAATGTGGCTATTCAGTATGACTGTTGAGCATTTTAGACAGCAAAATACAAAGCCTTTCCAATGAAATAGTGGTTTTTCCTTGACTTAGTTTTTGGTTACAATGAGTATGGAAACTCTTGACAGAAAAGAAGTCCCTACCCAAACCAGGCAGAAGGACCCATTAGGTCCTGATGGGAAAGGGATGAAAGAGAGAAATAAGATCATTGAGAAATATTTTCATGGTGAAACTCACCTAGACGATGTCCCTAAAGCGGTGATAAGGGCCTGGAGCAAGCCGCCTATGAAACTGTAGGGATTCCTTCTGGTGACCAGAAAGTAGAGCAGCGGCAGGACGAAGAGTCCGTGGATTAGAAGACCCACAATGACAGATACTGTGTACATCCCCAACTGACCACCCACTTCTGCCAGATCCTTCATCTCCACTATTTTTCCAGCAATCAGAAACAGGATTCCAACTGGAGCGTACCTGCAGAAGGAGATGATTCGGGAACATTGTTTACTGTCACAAACTAACATGACAAAATGCAAGCGCAATCTTCATTATCTATATAACAGTTTTTCAAGTAAGTTAGAAAATCCATTTTGCAGAAAAAGCAGCAATTCTGCTGTTATTTACCAAATGATGACGGCTACCAGCCTCATTATGGCCTCGTTTAAGCAGTCAAAGAACTCCTTAAGAGCGTGTCCCTGTTCTTTCATGTTACCAATGACCAGACCAAAGCACATGGAGAAGACGACCAGACCCAGAGCGTTCACTCCGGCCGAGGAACCAGACACAGGAACCGTTTCCTCCACTGTCTCCTGCAAATCACAACAGAAACAGCAGTTCGTAATCACAGCATAGAGCTTTATTCTAGTAAACAAAATGATGTCTTGATTTAAATTCACCTGTATGGTGCGTTGCACCCTAGTGAGGTTTTCGTTCAGAGGAGAGTCTGTTATATTAAACAAGTCGGTGAGGTTCAGAGTCACGTTTCTTGTATAAACAATCTTCTTGTACACAGTTTTATGCTGCAAATAAACCCACATGTGAAGTCATGGAAAGGAAGTGAATACTTCTGCATGGCACATTAAAGGGCAGAAACTGGAAGGAAGTGAAACAGATTTACCTGAATGAAGCATGCTTCTACCAGATTAGGGGGAAACATGTTCCTAAGTGGAAAGACAAAAGCTCCAGATGAGACAAAACTGGTTTTGACTCATTTGTGATCTGAAATATCACAAATAGTCCTGTAATACTGAGGGGATAAATAGTGCACAGACCACTTGTTGAAACTGCTGTTTTTTCTAACGTAACAATAAAATTAGCCTTCAGTGTGACAAATATCCTGTACAATTGAACTGAAAAACAAACAAATCTGTTTGACATTTAAGAAAAATGAAATGCAAACATTGTTTAGTTGCATAATTGTGCACATCCACAAACTAATACTTTGTTAGAGAAAAGGTCATTTAATTCAATTCTAGCATTCAGTCTTGGTGGTTTCACACACCTGTCAACAATTCTAGTGACTATTTAATTACATTCAGCTGTGCTATTAGGATTTTGTTTGCATTTATATGTTTATAGTTTTCAGAGAGATTACAAAAGGATCAATTGGACCTCATTGGACAATAAGTGCCAGACAGGAGAAGAGCATATTCCTGCACTATGGCACTGTAAAATATGGGAAAAAGACAGTTTCCAAAACTGGACATTTCTCCATATTTGAGAAGAAGGCAAGACAGAGACTGGACAAGAAACTGCCAAGAGACTGACATGGAAAGAACTGCAATAATAAATAAATCTGGTTCTATTTTAGTCAGTAATCTCCTCCTGTGTTTTCCAAATGTTTGGACTAAGGACTGTGATTGCAAAGCAAAAGCTTTTCCAAATCCAGCATGAAGCCCAACCTCAACTTTTGACTACATTTGCAAAAGACATGCTTATCACAAAACATAAACAAGCACAACACCAAACAAACACTAAACATGAAGCATAATGGTGGCAGCATTATGCTATGAACTTTTTTTGTGAGTCTAACCAACCAATGAGGGACTTATAGACTTTAAAATACTGTTGTTAGGTTATAAACCACTGAACATATCAACCTTCCAGACCTCTCAGGTCTTCTGGTTCTGGTTCTGCTCTGCATCCCCAGAACCAGAACCAAACATGCAGAATTCAGCTTCTATGCACCACAAATCTGGAACAAGCTTCCAGAAAACTGCAAAACAGCTGAAACAATGAGTTCCTTTAAATCTAGGCTAAAAACCCACCTGTTTAGAGTTGCTTTTGAACCATAATAAATAAAACTTTAACCAGCATTTTTACATGTAACAATGGGACTAAGCAAATTTTAGCATTTCAATTGTTGCCTGTGTGTTCTATGACTTTTACTTTGGAAAACACGTTTTTTTTAATAAGGGTGTGGAAACTTCCCAGGTTTTTTTCTCTTTTTTTGAGCAGCCTTCCACGCAGCATTTTAGTCAAACATGCTGGTCTTACTAAACCAGGTCCTCACCTGATGAGGTCCAGAAAAGCATCAGTAGCCTGAATGGATTCAATGTTTCCGGTTTTCACCGCGGGACTGTCCCTGCTGCCTTTCCCCGGCTGGATGATCATGACGATCACGATGCCGATAAACACTGCGATCAGTGTGGTCACCATGTAGTAGACCACCGCACGCACACCCATCTTTCCCGATGCTTTCCTGTCCAATGATGAGATACCTGTGACATGTAAAAAAATTGTTTGTGAAACTGCTTTATTTTTGTGATTTTTGAGTAAAACGTTTTCAGTAAATAAAGAGATGGGATTAAAGCACAAGGACTTTGTTACTTTACTCATCAGAAGCTAACCTGTGACCAGACTGGAGACAATCAGCGGCAGCACTAGCATCTTCAGCATCCTCATCAGCAGCTCCCCAGGAAAGGAAAAGTATTTTATCTCCCTCATGGACAGATTATGAGGTCGCAGAGCAAAGCCTAGGATTACTCCTGAACAGAAAGTAAACATTCCACACATTCAAACAAATAAAGTAATGTGGACACAAGTAATTAATAAGTCCACCAACATAGCATGACTTTATTCCCACTCACCAACAGCCACAGATGCCACTGTGAACAAAACGAACAGGTTCCTCCTGAAGAAACCTTTGAGGCTTTTCCTGCTGATGGAGCCGATCCTCTGCGTCATGCTGCCTGCTCTCTTCTCCATGGCTCTGCGAAAACGCCTCCTGAGCTCAACTTTGTCCGGCAACGTTGGTTTTTCTGTGTCCTCGTTTAGAAAAAGGCTTGCACTGTTGGGTGGCTTCTCATTCATAATAAGCTCCAACACCTGGTCCAGCAGGCAGGTCTCGTGTGAAACTGAAAGAGGATTGAAAAGCAGTATCTGTCGCTATTTCATGTTTTGTCTTGAATGGATGAAGAAACCAAGAAGCAGATTTCAGCACCTGTCCAGTGCTGCAAATCAAAATTAAACGGTGACCAAAAATCTGACAAAAACATGTGAAACTCTGGAGGCTGTTATACCTTTGGCCTATGCTTTCTTGTTAATTAAATTATCTTCATGGCCAGAGTTCTCCACAGTATAGCATCATTTCTAAGCCAAAATGTCAAACTTTAATGCAAATAGAATTTAAAATAACTTCAAATTCTATTTAAATTTAAAGTTACCCAAATAACTTTAAATTTAACTCTTAAGCAGGAGTTTACACATTATTATTGTGTAATAAACTAAAAATGTTGCTTCAAAATTGATGAAGCAGCAAAGAAAAGCATAAAGAAGAAGCAACAGGCAGCTCAACACAAGTCTCCTCTCACTTAAGTGTTGTCTCCTGTTGCAGATTGTCACTGCCAGTTTCTCCATTCAACTCTTACTTTACTTTGAAAGTACACAACTTTAGTTTTACACGCTACAGAACTTGTTGTATATCTCACAAAAATTAATACACTGTTTTAGCCGTGGAAAAAAGAACAAAAAACTACATTGTACACCCAGATTCTGTGAGTTTGCTAACTTTTACTGACACTGCAAAACCTCAAGTCCGGTTTCTTAATTATGACTAAAGCAGAAAAAACTTCTTGTTTTGAAATTAGATAAGTTTAAAAAAACCCTGCAAGTGTCGTTTTTAAATGTCCTGAATGAAAAGTGCTGTCAGTGCTAAATTACTGAACTTTCTGAAATCTTACCGTGTTTCTCTCTTTTCTTTGTGCGTGTTGTAACACGTGGCTGACAGTTTTACTTCTTCCTATCTGCCCCGGCTGCAGACCTGCTTCCTCTTAAAACATCGCCTTTGGCAAACAGACTAGACTTCCCGCGCTTTGACTCAGTGACGTATTCATGTGTTTATCTACACCCTCAAGTCACACAGACATGATCTCCCTTTAACTAAACACCTCACAGCAGTAATTTCACATTTCTGCAGCATTTTCTCCCCATATATATGTTTACATTTCTGGTGTTTTTTTGTAACAATCTGTTTCTCAGTTCTTAACCTTCCTTGTTTTCTAGCTGCTTTGACCACAGATGATTTAAAGTAATCATTCTTTACCCAGAGTTTGTTATTATGTGTCCCCACTAAATAGGCTAATTTCTTCCCCTTCAAAGTTATTTTGGTTTGATCAGGGATCATAATGTGACATATTTCACAATATTTAACTGGCCCAAATACAGGTCAGAAAGAGAATCAATGAAAATAGTCCAAAATATAAAATCTTGATAGAATATTACAGAGTCAAGCTAAATGAACCATTGATATGTGATGCGTAAGTACATGTATACAAAATATTTTAGGGATTTCTTGTATGTGAAAGAATAGTAGGTGGGCATGAGATCGCAGCGATGGCCCAGAACCAGTTTATATGCTGTTGTCCTCTATTTTAAAAGCATTCTTTTTATTTTGAAATAAAAAATATACGTCGCTCCAGAATGAAAAAGGTGAAAGTAATAGGTTCCCTCTGATTGCACAGTTGAGAAGACGGACCAAATACAACTGTAACAGAGCACATTCAGCTGCAAAAGCAATATGCTATTAACATCCAGACACAGTTAGCAGCATCATGTGTGTTCAACTATAAACTATCAACTTCAAAGCCACAAGAAATTTACAACCATAGTGATCGGACCACCATCTTGGCTGACCCTTTTGGATAATGTCAAAGGAAATTCAGTGATTTACAGACAGTGCTGTGCAACAGTTTTAAATATGACCTGTTTTAACAAAAGATTGCTTTGTCCAACTGTGTGGATCATGATTTAACAGAGCAGTATGAAACACACCTGTTTAAACCAATACTGGTCATGCAGAATAAAATTGATGTTAGTGTAGATGGTCGTTATTTTTTATAAGCAACAGTTTACACAAAAACATAAGACATGTAAATTGTTACAGATTTTAAGAAAATCAATCAAAAGCCACAAAAAAACATCTGAACTTGCAAATAAGACAAAACATTAAAGAACTTTAACACTGAACATTGAAGTTGTAGCCTAAAACATAAACACACACACACACCTATGCCTTGTTTCATACAACTACAATATAAATTTAAGATTTATCCATGTAATACCAAGTACATGCCTGTGCAAGTAAATACACAACAGTTTCTGTAATTCATTTATAACACTGAGCAAATGCTCTTAATAAATATCCCCCTGCGATAGAGACAGGTGTAATTCAGGTCCCCAATGATTACTCACCACTCATGGCTACAGTCTTTGGGAGCGGTTAAATTAAAGTCAGGTGATGATCAGAGCTCGACCAGCACACACTGCAATGACCTTGTATTAGTGTGAAAGAGTCCGGAGCAGAGCAGCACAATGATTACAGCTCTGCTCTGAGCTCATATACAGACAGACATGAAAAGGCCTCTCCTATGGTCTGACCTTCTCATATTTCCACACATAAGCCTGGAAAACACACACACACACACACGCACACACAAAGGACAGACCATCTTTCCCCGAACCCATTCAATAAACGCCTATTTATTTCAGGAACTTTATCACTAAGTGAAGCCCACATGTATGCTAATTAGACACAGATGGCAGTTTGGAAGACATTATTTCTGACTTCCTATTTATGTAAATTATTTTTAAATACTCTTTATGCAGAATGTAACTTTTCTGAGGTATTTTCTAAAGCAGAGAAGCTTGTCAAAACAAAGGTAGGAAGAGACAAGTCTCCATTTATCAAGTTTTCTGTGCATTAAAGCTGCAGTATGTAACTTTTATATCAAAAAATATTTTTATGCATATTTGCTGAAACTGTCAGTATTTTGTGACAGTGTGCTATGAAACAGATAATCTGTGAAAAGATCGAGTGCCTCTGTCTTTTCAGTGTTCCCAGTGAGAACTGGAAACAACCAATCACAGCAAAGAGGCGGGTCTTGGCACTGTCAATCACAATTTCATGTGGCGCTTCTCATCCCTCTTCCCCACTTGCTCTCTCTGCAGAGTATACCCTGAATGCTAAAGCTAGATAGCAAGGCCAAAGATGACGGCGGCTAAATGGTAACATATTTCTCATCATTAGCACATGTAGCAGCATTGATTGACAGCACTAAGACCCTCCTCCTGGTTCTGATTGGTTTTTGTCAGGAGCGGTGCCTTTTTTAAAAAGTAGCTCCGGGAGGAGGTGCAGGGAATTGGTCTTTTTACATATTATCTGTCTCATAGCACACTGTCACAACATGGTGACAGTTTTAACAAATATGAAAATAATATATTATTCTATAAAGAATATATATTCTGTATAAAAGTGACATAGTGCAGCTTTTAGCCAAAGTAGATGTCACCTAACCCTATTCTTTTTACTCAGATCTTTTCTTACTCAGAGCGAAAGAATGAAAGAGTAAATATAAAACATGGATGCAGTCAGTGTGACAGCTGCAGTTTGTGGACTACAAAACTTTTGAGTTTATAATTGCGTTGTCATCATTTTGACTCTTAGATATTTCCAGAGGTTACTATAGCTGAACAGGAAGTTAGAGAATGGCACATGAAATCTATTTCTCTCTCATCACTTATTTAAAAATGCCAATCCTGGATATTGACACAATAACATATATTTTAAAATAAAAACTTTTTTGAAAGTTTAGTGCAGCTCTACTTGACAAACTCCTAGGAATATGTGAAAAGATAGATAGATAGATAGATAGATAGATAGATAGATAGATAGATAGATAGATAGATAGATAGATAGATAGATAGATAGAAACTTATTTACCCTATAAGAGTCTCTCCTTCCTTATGTCAGACTTTCATGACTTGTCCATTCTCTTCGTTTTAACTTCTCCTCCTTGCAGGTCCTCAGAACCTTTACAAAGTACAAAAATGTATTTCAAATGTCATTTTTAACTCTATATTCTGTTATCAGTTGAGTAAAAACGATGAGAAGATAATTAGAAACAAGTCTCGCCCACCTGTTTGTCAGAGACGATGCTCTCTCCATCATGTGGATCTCTCTATCTTCGCTACACTGCTTGCTGCTGCTGCTGCTAATGAAGCAGTGATGCCCACTCACACACTCTTCCCGCATCATCCGCACTGTAAACTCCCGATTTACAACGTAAACCGATGTAGCGCGACGTGCTTTGTGAGGAGGCGCGCCTGGGATGCGTGGGTGGGTGGAGGAAGAGGTTGAGGAATCTTCAGGGGTGAAAATGATCACTTACTTGTATCAATAAAACCTGAATTTGAATCAGCCTCTTTGTTCTAAATCTAATTAAATGACTCTTGTAGAATTTAAGTAACATAAAAACAATTACTGTTCACGTAACGTATTTGGGTGCTGGTGCTTGTAGACATCACACAGGGGTTATTGCTATGACAACAAGCGTGTGCTCAGCACTGAACTCCAGGGAACTGGTTGTATCTGTTACCCTGCTGGCATCCAGCTGCCCAGCTCTCTGCTCTCACACCCACACATCACACTCACAAATCTCCATTAACATGCCTGAACATAAAGTGTGAGGAGAAAGAAGCCCCTCAGCAGACAGTCACTCTACACTGTGTATTATTCAGAGGGACATACAGTAAGCTAACAGGAAGAGAGACACACAACATGGAAAAATGTTTAGTTTTTATTTTCTGTGGCTTAAAATCAGGTTTTCTGTTGTATTTCAAATATCTCAGCAAACATTTTCACAATGCAGAGAGCAGAGGGCCACATAATTAAACTTAATGAATAAATAAATCAGTAAACTTATCTCCATAAGGTTCATTAGTGGCTCCTCTGAAGATCTCGAAGGGTCCAGGTTTATTACATGAATACATATAGCTACGTTCTACTTTTTTTGTTTCTTCAAAATATCAAATTGTTCTACGCCTACAACTGAGTGTCCAACATAGTGTTTTTATTTTTATTTTTAAGACTATTGTCAAGGCTTATTTGTATTAAATGTAGCCAGTTATCTTCCCTGGGATGAGATGTGTTGATTTGCAACAAGCAGGTCAAAATTGCAAGCAAAACTGGGATGTGAACGGCTTTCAGTTGACTTTGATGAAGTTCTGGAAAACTGTTCGTTCAGAAGGAATTAAAGAGGGAAAATCCCTGAGGTGGGGATGAAAGCATGATCACAGCCCCAGATTGATGACTGTGGAGGATCTCCTGAATCCGGCCACCACGGTCCCTGTGGCAGCAGAATCCTGTTCTGTCACCAAAGATTGATGAAAAAGCTAAAACGCTCCACGAGGCTAGCGCAGCAGAAGTGGCGGAGACTTCTCCTGAGATGTTTAACGTTGCAGAGATTGTTGGACTTTAATGGTTGACAAGACAAAGCTAAAGACAAACTGCAGTGGAGGGTCAAAGTATTAGAAAGGGAGACCAGAGAGTGTTTCAACTTCTGACAAATCAAATGAGACCATCAGAAAGAAGCTGATCCGTTAACGGTGGTGCACATCAACGATTCAGCAAAGGTGATGAAGACTGTGAAGTTCATGGGAGTTCACAAACAAACCTTCACCTGATCAGAAAGAATTGGTCTTTGGTAAACAGCAGTTTCTCTTCCCACGCAGGACGGGATCAAATCTTCCTCCTCCCATCTTCACCTCCTTCCAAAAGAGCACCGAGGCCAAAATGACCAACTGTGTGGTGCAGCAGCTGTCCCTCTTCCCCAAATTTTTATACAACTCTGACTTAAAATATTGCATACTGTTACATTTTTTAAATCACATGAAGGTTATTTCAGCCATGAAAGCATAAAAGGGTGGAGGTTTTTATTTTAAAATGGGAATTATTCCACATCTTTTTTAGACTTTTGGGTATTTTTAAGACCTCAACATGTCTTGGCTATATTTTAAGAATGCTTATGTTGCAAAGATAAAAACAGCAGAATCTACAGCACAATAATAGGCTTCCAATAAATCTTACCCTTACTCTCAATAAAACAAAGAGTCATCAGTCTAATCTGCTCTTCATTATCAGGGCAAAAACGGAGATGTCCACTGAATGCTCAAAAATCAACAAAGAAGTTGTTCCACCTTTTTTTTTCTTTTTATTGTATTTCTGATGATCCTGTTCCAGTTTGGTGTAGGAAAAAGTGATAGAGGCAGACTGCATTGCCATGGAAACGCAATTATCATGCCATAATGTAGGAGGCATGGATCATGTATGAACCACGCTTGGTGTAATTACTCGCACACCCACAGAACAAAGACTTTTCTCAGTGTTTTCTTGGAGTATAAATTGCCTTTTTCTTTCTTGCTCTGTTAATTACAAGTGATTTTTACAGAACGCCAATTTGAAATTTGCTTTAATTTAGTACATTGATAAAGTAATGAACATATAAACAGATCAACCAAAATAAACATGATTATTTTACGTAACACATGTCGATTAAATTACCTCAAACAGTGCGTCTTGTAATGAATTTAGATGCTCCTTGCTTCCACTTATAAACTGTCCATTAGTTACCCAGCAACATGCCACGTGTTAACGCCGCAGCATCATGAAGCTGCAAGTCTGAGCTTTGTCTCAGATGTTTGTGCAACCATGTTATTGTCTCTAAACAGTATGAAGGGCAGAGAAGTGGAATGAAGCATGCTTCCCCATCCCTGAAGCGCACACACACACACACACACGATGACGGATCGCTCATCAATTATTTCTCAAAGACAGGATTTAGGCTCAGCATCGCCCCAACTCTGACCCAAGATGTGGCAGGTGTTACTTTATGACTATAAACGTTATGTAGCAAAGTTAATTCTGTCCTCAGAAACCAAACACCACTGATCAGATTTTTAATAATTACCGATTGAACCAGAGTCAAAATAACAGGCATTCAATTAAGTCCTACTTGGGGTTTCATGATATCTTAGACGGCTTCATTTGGTATAGATTTCCAATATTTAGGAGATGAAAGTGCAAAAAAGCTCTGTACATCAAAAAGCCACAGGATAGACAGAAAGGTCAGAGCATAGATCGTTGTTTTGAAATGTCAGCTGATTATTCAGACCTAGGACCATAAAAATACTCGAGAGGCAAAAATATACATCAAGTTAGATTTGTGTGTAAACAATATTCCACATATGGGAAAAATACATCAGGATTGTGCAATGTCATGAGTGGTAGTCTGGAGAAAAAAAGCAAAACATTGATGAGAAATGTCGTCTTATTTACCTTGCTAATCCCTCAAAAAAGTTATCTTCTTCACAGAAATTAGAAATAAAACATCTGCAATAGCTCAATATAGAGAATTGGTGTGTAAAATGAGAAAAGTAAAACAAAAAACCATTTTGCCTCAGATTCAAATCAGTCTTAAACTGGAAGGTTTAGAGTGGATACTTTAAAGACTTCAAACTTGTACTCAAACTTAATTATTTCAAATAAGCTTTTATTACATAAAATCAAACATGCCAGTGAAAAAGGCATACATAGCTGTTTTTTTTAATCAAAATCAGAATAAAAAAAAACAAAACACTGTCAGTCATAAATGATTAGTGAATATAATCCATAATTTGTGTTTAATGCTAAACTAAATATTAATTAGTAGAAGAATTAAATCTGAACATTATGTTCTATCAGCTGTGGGCCTAAATAAGTGATGTTTAACCCAGACAACACAAACAAAAGAGAAAATTGGAAACAGTTTAGTTTTAGGTGTTAATTTAATATATTTGAACTTGTTTTTGTATAAACCATGATACTCACACAGCATACTCTATCAGTTAGAAGGAAAAAAAATATCATTAACCCTGCATTTTGGCTTTAACTTTGGCGTTTATTCTGGATAGCAGAATATTGGTTCTTTGCTTTAGATAAGAGGAAAACTGCTCGTTAAGTGTGATCACTATCATGTAGTTACAGTACCCGGTATCTGAATGCTAACAATTTAACAAATATCAGCTAAATCAGAATGAAGGAATCATTTTGTTCAAAACTCATTAACACAATCAAGCCTTTGTATTTGTTCTGCCATTGGTCAAAAGATACAAAAGGTAAACCTGGTATTACATTTGTGTGCTGTAGTGTGAAGATCTAACTCACTTCACTGTTCAGGTGATTTCATTTCTTACCGAGCTACAATAAGTAAAAAAAAAAAAAAAAGTATTTGATGTGTTGGTGCTGTGTGGGAGACTGAACTACAATTTCCCTGATCCCAAAGGGATGAATAAAGTTTTTATCTATCTAAACAGGTCTTAAAGGGAAAGCTGATAAGTTCATAGCAATTGGGATTACACTCGAGCCTCAGATAACTCAATAAGTCATCAAACGTTAAATGGATGGACTTTAATCTGTTTGTTTTCTTTGCATTGATGTAGCTTTACAGGCCACAGGGCAGCTGCATTTGGAGATGTCTGTAGCGTTTATAAAACTACTTGTCCTTTGCTGTCCTCGCATTAGTCTGTGCAGGCAGATCACTGTCTGGGATGACTCCCCTTTGAATGTTTAACCGCTTCTTCCAGGGACTTCCTGGTTATCAGTAGCCTCACCACGTCTTCCCTCGTCTTCGTCAGTTTTTTACGAGCCTGGTCGTGAGTCACCATGGTCATATCCCAGCCGTTCACCTGGCAGGAAGGAGGAGAGTCTTTTCAAGGTTCAGTCCAGGATAAGCAATAAAACTTGCAGCTTTTTTTTTTTATTATTTTTTTTTTTTACAGCTCCCTACTCGCACATTAAAGTGCCAAACAGCGCCATCTTGTGGCTTTTGCATCCAATGACGAGAGTCGTTACTACCCACCTGCATGATTTTGTCTCCTATCCTCAACCCTGCAACTTCTGCTGGTCCTCCTGGAGTTATCCTGGTCACATAGATTCCCTGCAGACCACACACTTCTTTTACACACATTGCTAAATACAGATAATACTGTATTTTCTCTATTTGTGTGCTAAGGTTTTCGAGCATTTACTCAAATGATGTAATGCATTTTAAATACTGAAATAACTGGAGCAGCTCATGTCATATTTACTCTTGCTTTACTTTTAGTTCGCAATCTGAGAATAAGCAATCGCTCTTCTAAAATAAAATTTATTTCTCACATTTTTCTTCCACGTTAACTGGAAAACAGATTATTGAGATAATTAAGCTTTCTCTGACATAGCATTACTGAATAGCCTGACTTCTGGACAGGTAGCTGAAAGACAAATTTAATTGTTTGGAAATATTTCCAGTTGCACAAAAACATGGAGCATGCATTGAAATTACTACATTTATCAATCAATAACTTCAGATTTTTTATTATCTGTTAATCACAATAAAAAACATCATCATCTAAATCAGAATCTTTTTAATCTTCCAGCCACCACCCAGATTTCTGGTTGATTATTTGACAAAATCAGTTAAAAAGGTGCAATAATAACAAAAACACAATCAAAAATACAATAAATTAATTTTATCTTTTGCACCGCTTTTATCTCTTTTCTTTGTAGCACAAACATACATCTACCATAATAATGCATGTTATTTTGTTGGGTTCTAAAACAGGATCTCAAGACCTTTCACTTTTTGACTCCGAACACCAAAACTGATTCTGGGAAGCACTTTTTAAGATTCCTAAAATAAGGAATAAACATCTTTCCACTTTTGAGTAAAAACAGATTGATCATGTCATACATGTTTGATTGGAAGATTTGTTGAATGAATCCGAGGTATTTTTACTTAAGGTTTTTATGATGTGATAATCTTTTATCAGCTGCTTTCTAAGCAAAATATCAACAACTAATTAGATGATTAATCTGGCGTCTGTAAACAGGATCTAAACAATACCCGGAAATAATTAAGATCAACTCTGTCCAGACCTATATCTAATTGAGAATCCGTGACAAGACTCGAAAAATTATGTGTATGAATGTGACACATTCAATGTGACAATGAACAAATGTTTCAGTCTCCAGATGTGAACAGCTGATAAAGACTAAAAGACTCGTAGCTGTAATTGCTCCAATGGTGGTTCTTTTTTTTTTTTTTTGTACAAAGCACTGGAGGTACAGACACTTTAGCTTAAAATACAGACAGAAACCTCCAAGAGCAGCAGACGACTGGGAGTTAAAGTTATCATTCATCTGTAATAGGATAAGTGGAAACACATGACTTGTTCTCAAACACTTCCACCAGCTTAGAGAGTTTATGCAATAATCAGGTAGTACATGAGTCTGCATAAACCTGCAGTACGTCTTTCTATTACTTACATGTTTGGGTCTGGCTTGTTCTCACATGAGGCCACGGACAATACGTTCAGGCCTGTTCTTTACTTACAGCTCACCAGTTTATGCCAAGTTAAATAACAATTTATTGCCTTTCCTGTTCCTCTGTAGCACAAAAGAATATGCATCTTAGTTTAACTCAAGGTTAAAGAGCCATTAGAAGAATCAGATTGTAGATATGAGTGCTTAGATTTTTGTTTTCTGACCTTATCTGACTTGTCCTCAGAGAAGGGGTTCTGCCCGGGGTCCTGGTCGATACCGCCTCCGATGCTGAAGCCCAGAATCAGGTTTTCTCCTTGGCGCAGCTTCTGGATTTCAATTCTTTGCTGTTAGAAAACAACCAAACAAAATCAGATATTAAGCAAAACATTCAGTATAAGCCATTGACTTACTGGAAAGCTGTTCTGCACATATGAAATCTTCACGAGTGATCTGGCATCGTTGCCCAACTGCGTCATTACTGGGCTGTTCAGACACGAGGTTAGCATAAATCAGCACAAATTGCAGCTGTGCCAGTTGGGGTTTTTTTCTGCTACTACAAAGAAATTTTTGTGCAAATTAAAACTTGTTGCTAATTAAAGCATTCAATATTCCTACACCATCAGGGAGCATCTTCACAACATAAGAGTTGATTTTGAGACATTTTCTGCCAACTCAAGCCAAAAAAGATGGAAGATGGATTCACACGTTCCCTGTAGAGTGACAATCAACTGCAGACGGATGGACGGGTCTGACTCTAGAGCTCCTCCAACACAAGCTTATGCAGCTTATAAATTGGAAATGGTGACCAGAAGACGGCAACGCACCTAAACAACTAGAACTGTGGAAAAAAAGGCTGGACAATTTTATCTTGCCACCATGCACAATGAGCAGGATGGCAACGGGAAGAAAAGCTTTGGGAAGTGATTTGGGACAAAAGTGTTTATAACTATAATTAGAAGCTACCTTCTTGACAACTGGTTGGTTGTTTAGTAATCAAAACTAAAACATTTAGAGTTTTCTAAACTCTTCTGGGGCTCTAGCTGGAACTGGTCAGATGGACCTCTGATCAAAACTGCCAGAAAACTAAAAAAAAAAAAAAAAACAGATCACTGCTTGATTGTTGAGCAGGAACAATTAACAGAGTAATAATCACGCACCAGACTAGAAAAAGACCACAGACATCAAATCTATAGTATTGTCATATGAGTATCAGAGGCTGAGACTGCCTCGTTGTCTTGCAGCAATAGGTTCTTGGTTCGAGTCTCACATGTTCTCCATGTGTGGCTTCTCTCCGGGTACTCCCAATAACTCCCAATAACTGCTGGAGATAGGCACCAGCCCCCCCACAACCCTGCAAGGGAAAGCGGGTAAAAACAATGGATCGATGGATATCAGATAATAATTAAAGGCTTTCTTGTTCTACAAAGAAAAAGTTAAATACATGTTAGAATATGACAAAGATTGTAATTTTTTTTTCCAGTTCTCGAGTCATTTCATCACATTAATGTTAGGGGAAAAAAGGGAAATAAAAGTAAGTCCGTAAATTAACCACAGTCAAAATAAAGCCAGGAATTTAAAAACAACGGATTTTTTTTAAAAAAATCCTGTTTTGTTGCGTTCACGGACCAGGAAAAACTCACACACCTAGCGGGTGACGCCCCTGTCAGGACATTTTCATACTGTGTGAAAGTAACTGTAAAAATAGACTGCTATAAATGAAATAAAAAAAAATCGACTAACATCTTAGATTATTCAAATTATCTGGCTGAATGTAAATGAGTAAACTAATATTTAAACTGAAGCAAATGTTCTTATTTTCACTAAACAAAGAAAATACTGACACAGTAAACAAGACAGCTACTTCGCGCTTATGTTTAAACATATCTACCTAGTTTAATCCCTAATTAACGACAATGTTGGCCAAAAGGATGAACAATAGCGACCAGTTCAATGAAACACCGTCGCCCTCCTAAACTTACCACAACTGCAGTCACTGGTTGACCGGGGACAAACGACATGGTTTAGCTGTGATTTAACAAAAAATAAAAATAAAAAAACGAGCCGAGGAATATTTAACAAAAGCTTTCGTAAAAGTTTTCAAAATGTGTGTTTAGTGGATAAACAACTTCCCACGAGTTACTAGTAGGCTGATCCCGAGCTGAAAACCAGCGTCTTCCCAGTTGACGTAATCTCGCCTCCCAGCAAACTCAGATGTGCGTGTTTCATTCACCCGGGCAGCCAGGGAGGGCGGTGTTAAATGGCTGGCCGCTGCCCTTTAACCTCCAGACATTCCTTGCCGCGTCAGAGAGAGAGGAATGATTAATATCCTTAAACGGACAGCAGGGCTGAGCCTCTAAAAACGAAACCATACTCCTTTAAGGCACAAAATCAGTCGTCTGAAGTACCTCATTTGACTATAATATGAAGGAATACTATAACCTAGTTATAGTATTATTATTGTTAATAGAATAATTATTGTTGCTCAACTAACAAAAAGTCAGAATAACTCCCAGTCGATCACATGCTATGAAACTGGTTTAATAATCACATAATCTGTGTCTTAATTTAACTTTAAATAAGCACATCTACCTGTCATACAGGCACTAATACTTGTATAACTTTCCTTATTATAAAAATCCTTCTTCTCCAAAGATGGTCAAATAGTTTATGCAGGACTTGTGCATAAATTCCAGCTGTCAATCTCTCCTCCCAACATTAACAATTTATGTATGTTTTCAATTATCAAATATGAAATGTTTTATTATGGCAAGCAATGACATTTGGGAAGGGACTAACATCCAATATCTTGAATGTTGCTGCATAACCCTTGTATCTCCATCGTATTGCACTATTGTACTTGCTTCCATGTTTACATGGTGTTCATGCATACACATCTATTTGTGTTTGTATCTTAGAGTGCACAGAAGCATACCCTAAAGGTAAACTGTGTGAGTAATCGCATGGGAGCTGAACACCTCCCCACAGTAAGCCTTTTATATATCCAGGCCTACTGTAGAGTTGCAAATAAATTACAGTGTTTGTTTTTTTTCTGTAAAAATCTCAAATTTAAAAAATAGTCAATCTGCCCAGTAAAATATTGTATAATGAAATTTTGTATTTGCCTAAAACATCTTCTATGATAAGCCTCTGTTCTTGCAAAGTCCATCTTTAAATTTAGCTGGTGCTGTTCTTCTGAGCTTGATGATGAGAGTAGAACATGTGTTTCCTATTAAACTGGAATGCAGCGCTCTGGTCTGTCTTGAAAAATGTAATCTACGAGATCTGAAACTCTGGCAGGGACAAAACACCAGAGCGTGTACTGAAAGGCTCTTTGTGTTTAAAAATTAATCACCTATTGCACAGGATTTGCAAATACAACAATGTGCATCTCTTAAAGTGCTTTATTTGGGTCATTTAATGATATTACATCTACATATCAAAAGTATAAATGTGAAATAACATGTTTTGCATCCACCAAAGTCTGCATTGAATATACATTAGAAAGTTACAAAGGTACATATTATACATTATACATATTTCAATGAAAACTGTTTGTAACTGTTTTAACTCACTTTATAGCTGTGAAACCAGTATGAGCAGTATTAATTTTCTCTCTTTCAGTTGCACCTTTTTGATAACAGATGTTATCAAATGTATCACCTATTTGTCTGCTGTAGCACTCAGCAACATTTTTTTCGCAAGTTTTCTTTGCAGGGATTTGTTACTTCATTGAAGTGCAAAACATTTATGGAAAGTTAATGCCTATCGGATAAAAATTGCAGCAGGTTACCTTTATTTACATGTGTTGCTTTGTAGGTTGTCACAAAAAGTTCAAACAGTGTAGCAATGAATCTGACTCAGTCTAAAAGGAACAAAAATAATTTTTTAAAAGCCAAATTAGATCTGGATTAGTTTGGATCATCAGTTTTCAAAGAAAGATGTCACAGTTCCTCATCCCCTTTCTACACATCACAAAATTTGTAGTCAAGATTTCTTGATCCGGTGATTTCTCCTTACTATCTACTGATGGGGTTGCAGTGTAATTCACAACACAGTCAATAGGGGGAGCTTTAAAATGAATGCCAGTATCTCAGTAGCCTGGAGCAAAAGGTGGAGGTGATCCGTACTCCTGAGGTAGCATTTGATCGTTTAGCCTCACATCTGTGTGGTGTTGAGGGGGACCACAAAATGTGAGCTCTCCTGTGATTTCCTGATATTCGTTTTCCATGACTTTGCTGTCATTTGGCCCTTTAGTAATCTCTGCATAGACGTTTTCCTGTGGGTTGCTCATCTTCTTCTGGAATTTCTTCTTGAGGCTCTTTAGGTTCACAGCGACTGATGGCCTCAGATTCTGTAACTTCACTGGCTGGATGTTGGTGAAGAGTTTTCTCTCGGTGGCTGACGGCGTAGAGGAGCTGTCGGACACCAAGGTTGTTGTTCTGCTGCAGGCAAGGTTTTGCTTTTGGACAACATGATTCCTCAAAGGGACTTCAGGAGGCTGGATCCGCGGAGAGCTTTTCGTCATATTTGGTGCTGGCTGCAGATCAGAAACATGAAACACAGGGCACATGGATTTAGATTTGGAAATCTCATTTATGTCTCTTAAACATGGAGTGCAATAAGTTGGTGATCAGTAGCTGAGGTTTAAGGTAGAAAAATATTCAAACAGGCAAAGAAATTGTAGTCTCTTCGATCACTTCACTACATCTGCAAAAAAAAATTAATAGTGGATAAACAGTGGGCCACAGACTATGGTGTTTGGTTGTTTTAATTTTTTAGAGGAACAGAAACATGAAGGTGCGCATTAACCTCCAACATCTAACTTAGTGTGCTTGTTTTAGGAAGCCAGAGTATTTGCATGCAAGGTGAGAACATAAAAACGTCACAAAGAAAAGCCCCAGCTGGAAGTCAAACCCAAGTTTAGACAGTAGTGTTAATAACCTCACCACCCTGCAGCTCAAAACTGCTTTTTGCCCTGCAGACATGTCTGCCTTTGTAACTAAATGTAAAGCAGAAAATGCAAAAAGTTGTTGAAATCCTGGGTTATTTGTGAACAAACTTGTCCGTTACATTGTCTGGAGTAAAAACTGATCAGACTAATTTCAACTGTGCTAAATCTCTGGCTTGCACAAAATGTAACACATCCTCAGCAAAGGCAAAGGCTGCCTCAATAAAAGTTAAAAGGGAACCAAAATGCAATGTAAAGTAAGAAAGAAAAGTCTGTGAAAAATTTAAAAAATATATATCATTATTTATCACAAAATGTAAATCAAAAATGTATACATAAACATTCTTCTTGAAGCAACAAAACTGTTTCCATCTAGGCCGTTTGACCACAAAATAGTCTTTTCTTGTCACATTACCGAAGCAGGAAGAGGACAGGTGAAGTGTTGGAAATCGTCCTCCAAACTAGGGTAGAGTCTGTTTGGTTGGCTGTTTGGGAGAAAGAGTGCAGAGTTCCTCGGGTTGTTGGATCGATAAGGAAGGGCGGGTGGGAGCTCGTCCGCCCGTTGTGGGTGACTCAGGTTGGGCTGTCGGAGGTTATTTGGTAGCACACTGGTGGTGTAGCTTCGGGGTCTTAGGGAGAACAGTAGTTCTGCATAGTCTATGCAGTCAGCTGATGACTAAATTAAGATGAGACAAAGCAGGCACTGATTCACTTCTGGACTTAATTCAACTTGCACACAATTGTTTGCAATTTTTTTTATTAAGATATTTTGCATTATTCATCAAAACCATATCAATTCTGAGGATGCAAATCCATATCAAGAAGAAGAGACATTTATATTCTTACCTGTCCACAAGCAACTGTTAGCACCTGATTGAAAGGCATGATGGGATTCTGGCGGTGAAAGTCCACCAGGTCCTGCAGACTCCTGTGAGTCCTGTTCTCCCCTACTATGATGTACTGGCCGTCCTCCAGGACATCGATCATGAAATGTCTGCAGTGTTCGTCTTCACTGAGGTAGGCCCACACAACAGTGATGATTTTGACCTCTTAGTCAAACGGCACAACAAAGCTGTGAACACTCACCGGTATGAGAGGGTGTAGCCAACTCTGCTCTCGCTGACTCTGATGAGGAAGTAGCCAGGCGGCTTCAACGTGAGCCGTTCTTCTGCTGTCCTACACAAATCAGCAGAGACAAAGGCCTCTTTCACACATGCACTTTCAGCTGGAAATGTATTTTGCGCTGCTCCACTATCGTATTTTAAATTTTTTAATAGCCACAGAAAAAATACTTTTACATAATAACATATTTCTCATTCACCAATTATGGAAAATAAACTGTCTGGAATAATAACTAAATATAGAAAGACTGTGTTTGTTCTGTTTTGCTTTGGGAAAAGATTTATTTTAGAATCGTAAGTATCCCAAAGTCGTTGTCAATACAGTAAACTGAGACACATCCAATACTGATTAGCTTAACCCATCGTCTATTGTCTAAATTGGGTGTGGGCAGATCTGTTGAGTGTGAAAGATTAATAATTTGTAGTACAAATAAAGGTCAGGACTGAGTAAATATTGCAGGAAAGCTGTAGCAAATAGAACTATTGTTTTTTAATAGGTCAAGCAACAAATGTGCTTCCTTCAATTTGCAAGCAATCATGGTTCTCTTTTATGCTGCACGCACCATAGGTCTGCAACAAGCACAGAACAATGAAAGGAACTAACTGAGAATTAAAACGAATGACAGAAATGTTGCTGTGCAGTTCTGCATCTTTCTCTTGCTGATTCTGATGATTTCTGCTTTGTTTGAAACTGACCCTCTATAAATACCAATACCAGTGGGAGTCATGTCTGCAGATGCAGTTATAGGAAGAAGTACATTTACACAATGCACTAACTGAAAACCAGATGCACATTATGACTTTCTAATAACAATCAACTTGCGTTTCAGCTGGTAATTACCTGCACAGTTGCAACAGTAGGAAACGTCTGCTGGAGGAAATGTTTTGTCACGTCACATCCACCAACTTCAATGCATTTCAACGCAATTTTACATGTTGTTTTCTTATTTTTTGTTCCTCTAAAGGATTGTTCTGTATTTAACTCCATTCACCTTGCCCCCAACTTTGATTAACTTCCTTTTTCCTGCTGAAGAAAACCACCCCCTACCATAATCCTACCACCACCATGTTTCATGGTGAGGATGGTATGGTAGTTTTAATGTGAAAAAATATTAACATCCGTACAGGGCCATGCTCACCATTTATTTCCTGTTCAGTAATTGGTGAAGATTCAAAGCTTGAAGTTTTAAGCAAAAGTTTCATTAATTGGTCTTTTTGCATTTTCTCTTTTTTAGCTTTCTTTAAAAACTGCATGTTTTGTATTTGATTGTTTTCAAGAAACTCATTGAAAACAATGAGTTTCTTTATTCATTTATTTATGATGTCACTGCACCCTGTGACACTGACATCATTCCTGTGTGTGATTTGTAAAAGCCCAGCTCTGTCCTGTACATTCCTACTACCGCAGTGGCAGATGGCAGATGGTGATAGACTTTGAAAACTTACTTCCTCGTAATGATCCCATGAAACCAATCTGGAACCGAGCCGTTCCCAAACACAGACCGGAGCTGGGACTCCGTGAACCAGGTAAAAGGATCCTTTTGACCCTGTGTCGGCTGACTCCACTCCATCGTCCTGACTAAACACATTATGTAGTTCTGTTATTATACGCATGCAAATTACTTATTTCATTCACTCCTTACATTAGATATTTGTACACAGTGTTCATTAAACCCCAAACTAATTACCCTTCTCGGTATTTGTTGTTGCTTTTTTAGGAAGTGTTTTCATGTAATGCACTGAGAACTTTTTTCCTCTCTAAGACTTTGCGTTTTCACAAAAGCAAACTTTAACTTCTAACTATTTTTCATTCAAACCAAAGAAAACAAGCTGCTATTAAAGAGTAAAACAGAACTCTGCTAAGTTGATGACAATGAAGATTCACGGCAGTTCTTTTTGCTGCGTAAATGTAAGCTCAGAGCAACACAAATGTGACTCACCTTCTCTGATAGCTTCAGGGTGAAATGACGCTGCAGAACTCAGTCACCTGTCAACACCTGCATGGGGGCGGAGGCAAAGTCTTCCCGCGACAGCAGCACATTCAGTCACACATATTTGGGGGAAAAAAAGTACAGTGTTTTACATTTGCAAATGTATTCTCTCTTTTTTTTTTTCCTCACATTTTTGTCGTGGTACAACAGATCAACTACTATTCTGGATAATATGGAAATAGAAGAAAAATTCTAAATGTTTTAAATTATTTATTCATTTATTTATGAAGAAGAAAAATCAAAAATGTGTTGAGTCCATGTACAGTTTTCAATACTTTTAGAATTATGATTTGCTACACATATTTCAGGAGGAGTCATGTTTGTATCAGTTTTCCCACATATACAGTGTGATGCTTTGAATAAAAGCTGAAGTTCAGTCTTTTTTTAAAAGAAGAGTGTTTGTGAACATCAATTTATTAAATCTCACCATTGTCCTGCTGGAAGATGAATCTCCAACAAAGTGAATCTCTCAAGTGTTCTGCATCCAGCTCTCCTATGACCTTTGACCAGCCTCCTCGTCTCTGCTGCAGAAAAGCAACCCAACAGCAGGATGGATACTTGCACCACTTTGCTTCACAGTTTTTGAGGCTGATATTTGATATCAGTTTTCCACACAGCATTTTGTTTGTTGGGCAAAAGTTCAAGTTTGTTCTCATCTTACCAGAGCAGCTTGTACCAGATGTTGCTTTGTTCCATATGCGGCTTAAATCATATTGCAAATGGGATTTCATTTGTCTTTCTTTCACAACAGTTTTCTTCTTGTTGTTCTTCCCTGAAGGCCAGATTTGTGAAGCGCATAACTTGCTGCCTCCTCATCAAATTTTCCCTCTTGAAGCGCAGATCATTGCAGGCCCTCCCAAGGTACGACAGACCTCTTGGCTGCTTTTCTGATTAATGCTCTCCTTGCATCGCTTCTCAGTTTACAAGGGCTGCAGATGTGCCATCCTCTTTCAGTTTTAGGATAATGGATTTAATAGTACTTTGTGAGATGCTCAATGTTTAAGACACTGTTGCATGACTTCACACCAGCTATTAAACAACTTTATCCCTGACCCGTCTGCTGTGTTCCTTAGTATAAATGATGTCTTGTTCTCCAAGTGTAGTGGAGAACATTACAAACCTTTCACTGTACAACTCTATTATTATTGAGTTCGACTTATACTAAGGTTGACTCTATCCAACAATTTATTAATGCCTAAAGGCAGCTGATTTTAGTGATTTTTATTTATGGGCATCAGGGAAGAGGGGCTGACTATAAATACACACCACGACTTTGAGAATTTTACTCAGAAAAATGTAAAAATCCAAATTTGTATAATTTTCATTCAGTTCCACTATTATGAACAACTCTGTGCTGGTTAAACACACATCTCTAGACCATCTACTGATGTTGTAATGCCACACATTGTTTTGAAAAAGTTCAAAGTGGGTGTAAATCCTTTTACAGTGCACTGTTTGTATCCAGATGTCTGATGCTTGGTTAAACAGAGGGTTAAATCCCCTCTAAATGGGATTTCTATTTCTGTGGAAGCAGATGTTCTCATCTGTTTAAGATTATGAGGGGAAAAAAACAATTGAGTGGCTCATGACTTGACTTACGCTCCTGTCAGTGTTACATAACCTACAGCTGTTCACGCCTACAAAGATAAGAGGTTATGTGAGTGTTTTTAATTTAGTATTCCAGTAAATCTTCAGTCATTCTTTTTCTGAATCGAAACTTGGACAATGACCTTGAAGCTGCAATAAAGTAAAGATCCATCACAAACTGGAGCCTGAGTTGGATCAGTGTTCATTTATTGTTCTGGCTTGCAAGGAGCCTGATTGTGATGACAGAACAAGCTGGTTTTTGTGCAAATCTTAAAGGTCAGCTCTGACAGACGACACACAAAACTCCACCTTTTGCTGTTTTCAGTTTGAAACTTCTTGGATTTGATACAAAAGGAAATTAACCATCCTTACAAGCATTACCAGGAGAGACTTTGTGGAAGACAATAAAATCCCAGTCAACAAACGAATTGGTCTGCTGTGTGCTTTCGGTGACAAATTAACAGCTTTATGATCTGATTCACTGAACTTCCACAAAGGCGTTTTAGAACGGCCCTCCAACATTACAAGTGACTCAGATGACGCCTGAATAAAGGTCAAAGCATACTGATTTCCCTCTGTGACTGTTTGTAAAACAGAAGTGTTGGACGCCACGGAAGTATTTTTTCGAGGACTCTTCTCCATTTGCATGTAAATGCACTCTTTACAAGCATTCACACATTTGTTTCCAGAAAAGAAAGGGAGCCATTTTATTTGGTAGATTGAGCTGTGTTTTTGCATGAATGGAGGGGGAAAACAAGTAAACGCTTTGTTGTAACCTGGTATTTTTTACTTTGTGGTCTCCCTTCACATCTCTTTCCTGCACAGTTAATATATGTTAAACAAAACAATTGCAGGCTGCAGCTTATAATACACACACACGTGACCTACTTGTAGGAAGAGGAAGTGTATGAGTGGCCAGGTTTTTTGTTAGATTAGTGAAAGGTGTGCACAAGAGGTCATTTTGTGTGTGAAGGTCTCCTTTCAGACAGCCTGTGTTTATTCAGACAGCTTGCCACCATCTGCCAGATATAATATTAATTATTTTCATAGCACAGCACGGAAATGAAAGTGTGGCAGTCAACAATAATGCAGAAACACTTGCAACACAAAAGTGAAAGTTATGTGTTGCGAAACATCACATTTGATCAAACTCATGATTTGAGAGAAGTTAGGTTTTGCTCCAAAAGTGGTCAAACGCTTTACTGCAGAGTTTTAAATAACAAAGCTGATCTTATTCCAGCTTTGTTAAAAAGTATGCTTTGATGCTTTGTTGGAATCCAATTCTGTTCATTCACACACAGTATATACACCGAAACACTAAAGCACATCCCATGACAAATTAAGGCACCAAAGATGCCTTGAGAATGGATAATATAAAAACAAGTACTAAATAGAACAAATGGAATCAAAATTTGCACACAGAAGTATTTACCATTTGAAAAGAAAAATCTTTTTCACTTCAAGGAAAGTAGTTTGAGCTAGTGTAAGGTGTAGATTCTTATTAATAGCACGTTTTGTGCAAAATATGTATTAATAGAGGACTAAAATAAAAGAACAAATTCTTATCATGTTGTCTTTAATAGTCCATCAGGGTAGTCTTATTTAGCTTGCTGCTAACTGTGGAAAGTATAGTATGGGATTAAAGTGAGAACAATTGTGTGAGGTATTTAAATGATCCACATTTTCACTCTTGAAAACTGAAAACTTTATAAACTGACAAATTAGTGTTTAAAATCTTTAATATTTGCACAAAACCAAGAAAATATCAGTGTAGAAGGATAAACAAAATGCTAACTCTACACATTCTTCAGTTGTTGAGCCCTTGCAAGGTTATGAGGTTCTGCTGAGGCCTTCACAAGCTGTCAGGAGGTGAGAGGTGCGGTTCGCCTTGGAAAGGTTGCCTGGCCATCATCACACAGAAAATCAACTATGAACGAACTCACTTTTACCTAGAGGCAATTCAGAGTTGTGAATTAACCTGGCATGCGAGTTTTTCATCTGTTGGAGGAAGCGTGAGTGCCTGGAGGAACCGACACACGCACATGTCTAGCAGCACTTTCAAATGTGAACCCAAATGAAAAGTAAACCATTACTCTGCCATGTTAAAGTTGTAACATGGCAGAGTAAATTAAATTACTCTGCCATGTTACAACTACAAGCTTCTCACAAAATTGTATATAATAAACCCAAAGTATCACATAAAAGTGAAGTGTAAGGAAAATGATGCATGGTTTTTCTTCTTTTTTTAACAGATATTTACAGAACTTCAAAAAATGGCATTGACATTTACATTCAGCCTGTGGTATCCCTGAAAAAAAAAAAAATACCAAGTTGCAAATGGGAAAACCTGACATTAACTCACCTAAACCAGAACCACTCATGTGATTTCTGATTGGAAACTGCAGAAAATCTGAGTGAAGCACTGCAAAGAAAAACCCAGCTCCAGATACGCAAAAGAGAACACCAAAACATGTCAAAGAATCTTTTTAATAAATCAAAGGTACATATATCTACAAAAAGTGTAGATCAATAGGATTTATGAAACTACAGTACAATCATTGAAGATCTTATTTACAATTGCTGAAGTATTTATTTTATGTATTCCACACCGAGTCCATCGATAATCTCTGAGGAAATCCCAACCTGACTTTAGGAATGTTGAAGATATGTGAACACTGTCCGATTCAGAAAGACAGAGAATCAATTCGCTAATCAAATGGTGCTTTAATCAAATGGGTCTTCAGAGAACTGCTGAAAGCTCAAACGTTAACCACAGACTAAAAATGAAGTTACAGGTGTGATTCAGTAACTTTTATAGCACCACAAGTTATTAAGAGACTCTCATTGGAATGACCTCTGATATGAACTCAGATTTCTAATAATTTCCTATTTTTAACCCTGTGAACAAAATTCTGGAGATCAGTGCGTTCCTAATTTCAAATAAAGCATGTTGAATCACATGTGCAAAACCGTTTTTCTTTTCTTTTTATGTTTTACTATGTGCAGACAGAATGCTGCGATGGCAGCTTCACTACGACGCCAACCGTCTTTAAATGCGATCTGCAGAAACATTCAACCAGCAAGTGGGAATGCGTTGGCAAAAGACTAATGGGACTCGATGGCTTAGACGACTGAGGCGTCACAGCTCAGGTGTTTTTCAGGAGGACCTAAGAGGGTAAATAAATCTCTTGTGCATTAATATCTTTTGTTTCTTTCAGTTAGGACTTGCAACAGTCAATAAATGTTAAGAACTTTTTTTTTGTATTAACAGGAAGAACAAAAAGGAAAAAGTGCATACTCAATAATAACATAAAAAGGGCACTTTGTCATTTTGGTGCTATGTCTTGTTTCACTCCATAAATACTGCTACAGCACAGCCCCAATCCAAGGCCCAGGAAACTGTCGAGTACGTGTTCCCCCATTGGAACGGACAAGTGGATCAAGTAGAAAAAAACAAAACAAGAGTAAAACAATGATTTCATCGTCGCTGCGATTCCTCCTGCACTATCCTCAAAGTGTTCGGGTGAGAGTGTGGCTGTTCGTCTTACTTTAACTTAGACTGCACCGACTACAAGGCAACCGCCTGCGTACTTAATAAGCGCAAACCAGAGGCCCGACATACGTCACATTGCACATCAAAGTGTTAACGAGAAGCGCGGAATGTTTCAACCTATGAAAAACGATAAAGATGTACAGAAAATGTAAATCCCACGAGGAGGTGTGATGAGTAAAAGGTACGTTTTCATAATCAGTGATACACATAGATATTTACATGCTGCATTTTACATGTCGTAGATGTAAAAACAAAAGAAAATTTCGACCAAGCTGTCAGTGCAAACATGTAGCAGAATCTGGGGTCCTGTTGTCTAGAAGAATGAAATAAATAGACTTTGTAATGACAGACAGCAGGAAAAGCGGGCAGAAAAGGTTTGATCGTCTTCAATGTCTCACCAGGAGACAGCCTTTAAAAGTGAATAAAATTTCTGGATTCAAGTCGAAGCTGTCAGTGTGTAACTGAGGACGCAGCTGCTAAATCCACAGGTAGGAAGACTAGGAGGGATTTCTTTTTTTTTTAATCTAATTAATCACAGGATAAATCAGAAGGAAGACGAGGGAGGAAGAATAAAACAGGCATCAGAGTGTGCTCTGTCCAGTTCTGTCCAGTGGGGGACGCAGTTAAGGCGATGGTGGATGTCGGCGCTTCCGTCTTTCTCACAGAAGCGTGCAGCGGAAGAAGCTGCTCTTCTTGGGCTGCTCTGAAATCTTGACTCCCGGGTTGCTGCTCTGAGGGTTGTTGCCCTCCTGAAATAGACAGACGAAGAGTTTCCAGTTTTGAGAAAAAGTCAAAAACGATTCTCCCCAACCGCCAGTAAACTGCATCGCACTGTGTTTTCACTCTTACCAGTTTCTTGTCCATCTTTGCCTTAATATCTCTGGCGAGGGTTAGGAAGGCCTGCAGACAAAAACAAGCATCCACATTAGTTGTGTCTCAGATGAATGCTTCAGGAGAGGTGGTAGTGTGTAGTTGTGTGAGAAGAAAACCTCAGGGGAAAAAAAACAGAAAAAGAAAAGCAAATGGTCTGTTATCTTTGCCCCACATGAAACCAGATGTACCACAGACGTGAATCATGATTGAACATGTAGTCATTTTGCTGTGACAATCCGACACTATTACATCAATGAATATGCTCATCCCTGTGAGGGAGCAGTTTAGACAAACGTAGGAGACGGCGTCTCCATTTATTATGAAACAGCTCAGATACATAGACTCTGAAGAGCGCCAGACGTAAACTTTTTAATGAGGTTTTTTTTCACCATGTCTAGGATTTCAAGTTCAAGTTCCAAATTGTAAACCAGAGAAAGTGTCAAGAGTCAGAGCTCTTTAGCAGCCAAAAGAGATACCACTTGCTGCATGCTGCAGGTCAGCTGCCTGAAAGAAGGATTTTCCCTACACTTGAAAAAAATTTTCAACTGCTTTAAAATATTTCTGGCAATATGGCAGAAAAACGTATCACAATATAAGATATTTATATTGTTTTTTTATTTTAAATAACTGAAATACCACCAAACTGGAGGCGTGACCTTTCAACCTTTATCCACAGTCACCACTCCACAGCGCTCTTTTTATTTTTAAGTAGTTATGAGGCATGGTAGTGAAACTTTAAAAGATTGGAGCTCAGTGAAATTACTGAAAACTATCAGATGTATTATCTATCAAAATTGATCACGTGTCTATTTTGATATATATTGTTATTGATTTATTGTCCACCTAAACACAAATAGTGTGGAAATTAAAGAAGTGCCACTCTATTGATTAAGCTAACGCTATATTATTTCTATTAGTGATAAAGTAGAAACATAGAGTCTGGTAATGCAGCCGATTGTTGCTTTTCAATAATCTCAAAACTAAGTAGCCCCAAAAGATTGAAGCACTTGTACACCATCCTGTAACATGTGGGCTATTCTCACTGATTTTATGAGTAATAAAAGTATAGAAAGAAAAGGAAGGGACTCACATTCTCCACATTGATGTTCGCTTTTGCACTCGTTTCCATGAACTTGATACCGTACTCCAATGCCAGCTGAACAGGTTCAGAGAAAAAAAGTCAGAAACAATGCAAGGAAGAAAAAAAAAAAAAGACACCATGACATCCCAGCTATTCTTACTTTCTCTCCTCTGTCTTTGGACACTTGTCGCTTGTCATTGACATCACATTTATTCCCCAGGACCATCCTCTCTACGTCTGCAGAGGCATGCTGCAGGGAAAACAAAATATGGTGAGGTAAATAGGTGATTACTACTGTAATCTTTGCAGAATATTGGCACCAAAAATCTAAGTGCTTACCTCTTCTATATTCCTTATCCAGTTCTTGATGTTGTCAAAGGACTTCTCGTTGGTAATGTCATACACTAACATAATGCCCTGAAGAAGTCAGAAAAAAACATTTAAGAAAAAAAAAAAAATCTAAAAACTGATTCCATTTCCTATTTATCTGATTGCTAGATCTAATATCATTTTCTGTAATGCATGTTTATCTGACTCATCTGTATATTTTCAAATTAAGACATAGGCATGCAGCTAAGCCTGAACTAAACAAGAGGCGAACAAAACACTCCTCATTTTCAGGTGTGTAAAGCAAAAACAAGAACACCAATATGAGGCGTGTTTCTGAAAAGGTAAAGGATTAACCGCTAGTAGCTAAATGAATGTCACTGCACCTGTTCAGGTTCAACGTATCATCAGTAAAGATGACAATACATCTTACCATGGCTCCTCTGTAGTAGGCTGTTGTGATGGTCCTGAATCTCTCTTGTCCCGCTGTGTCCCTACACACATGAAAAAAAAACAATAGATTTCAGTAAAGTTTCCTTTTTTACTGCTGCGGCTTACAAAATTATATTGCAGTAGACAGTTCTCACTGTCATTTGTTTATACACTTATTAGAGCTGCTGCTGTAAGTAGCCACTTTGTCAATAAAAAAAATAAATAAATAAGCTTATGGGGATGATACATACTAGGAACTACCTAGAACTAGTATTAAATATTCAGCATTTGTTCGTCTCACCATATCTGTAGTTTGATCTTCTTTCCATCTAATTCTATTGTTCTGATTTTGAAGTCAATACCTGGGGAAAAAAAACAAAGAAAAACAAACAAAACCTGAGTATTTTCATGAAGCAACAAAACTCTGTAGGTTGTTTAGGAAATACTGAAGTATCATTTTGGAACATGACACTTATACAACATTGCATTTTAAACATCCATCCAGCAATCAGCTACATCCACTCATCCATGTGGGGATCACTGATGCCACTTAAAAAAAGTGTTAAGTTCTAATAATTTTTCAACTTTGAATGTGTTTCTTTGTTAGGAAGGTTTTACGTTGACTTGCCCAACCTACTTTAGCAAACATATGGCTTTTAATTGTACTGGCATGGCAAAAAAAGTCACCAATAGATCTAACTATGAGCCACAGTTGGCACACTTTGTCCAACATATGAACAAACTACGCCAATGAGTGAAGATATTAAATGTCAGGACATCTTGCAACTGAATTCAGAAATGTCTTTTACATTATAATAGTAATACATGCCTTTTATATCAATCACAATATGTACTATTTATGGTTTAATTATTTATTAGTTAGGGATATATTGGTCTATAAATTTGTATTTTATTATAATTCCCTTATTTCATATAGGACTTAAAACTAATGCTGATTGAAATAATAAAAATAGGTGGCCAGAAAAAGCCTGATCAGTGCATCACTATATTTTCTTTTACTCATCTTGGGTGAAATACCCAAAGAGTTTATTCGAGTAAAATAAAACTACTTCAGCTAATTTTAATTCAAATAAATATTGTCCTATAGCTGCGACTCAGTTTGTTAGTACAAACTGCGCGGCTAACCTGGATTACAGATAGAAACCGGTCGTTGTGGGGTTTTTTACAAGTTGCGTTGATGTTTATTGGTGTAATAATAACCCATATTGTCCATTAAACACGGTAAAATAAGCCAAACTGAATGGCCTTTATGGATGAACTCTGGATAAATATTCGAGATGTACTTTTTTATTGCGTTGTCAACAACAGACCGAAGTACAGGCCAGCTGGTCATAAGGGAAATGACACTGCCAACTAACTTGCTTTAGCCTTTTAGCACGTTACCTCAGCTGTCAACGTCTGTGTAGCCTATAAAATAATCACAACGGGCTCGAAACGAACACAAATCAGTGATACCCGGGCTTACAAAGCATTCAAGTCACGTTAATAATCAGTGAAGGTCTCCTAATGACCCCTCTCTCAAGCCGGTTGGGCATTTCCTGAGTCGCTGAATGCTAGCCAGAAAAGTTAGCACCAACTTAGCATGACGGGATGGGCAGCTCCGGGTGCCGCTTTTCAATCAGCTGAGGCGTTAAAGGATGCGAGCTCCACTCACCTATAGTTGAGATAAACGTTGAGTTGAAGGCATCTTCTGAAAATCTGAAAAGCACGCAGGTTTTCCCGACTCCCGAATCACCGATTAAAAGTAGTTTAAACAAGTAATCGTAAGTCTTCGCCATGTTATTAGCTAGCTTACTACTGCGGATATCCCGCCCGTTGCGCAGACGGAGAGCTCGCTGCTGCTGCGGGGCGTCCTGTTGGTCAAATCAACTGTCACTCTGAGACGTCGTCGCGGCTCAGGAAGCCTGCTGCCGCCCGGGTGGGTGTGCTCGTTTTGGAGACTGTTGCCACCCGGATTAACTACAGTAAATTTGATGTGTTTAACTAAGAACTCGTTCTCCGCAGAAGGATGTGAGAAATGGCGTTGACTGATGTTGCGACGGAAATGAGACAATCCAACACGATCATGACAAGAAGTCAGATGCGGCAGGCGAAAATTAGCTTCTCCTTCGAAGAGAAAGGAAGCAACGACTTCACTGATGATAATAGAAATACCAAACATTCAAGGCTTTCCGAAGAAAAGTCTTTAAAAGTACTGGAGAAATTACTAGACATGTTACTAAAACTAGTTATTTGACATTCATGAAACAAGTCATCGTATTTTAGTACATAATATAAACATTTATGCTCATTAGTTAACATTTTTTCCAAGTGTAGAAAGATTTTTACAGCAGCATAAATTAAATAAAAACTAGAATTGAACAAGCTTGAATTTATTGTGTGTTTTTATACCAAAATATAAAAAAGATAACCTTAAATCTAAATATGCCTGCATGGTGTTTTAATAATCTCTGGCTCAGTTACAATGTATTTGAGAATACATGTTTAATTTTCGCTTTTTATGGATTCAAGAAAATCAACAATAATTTCATACTTGTTAACCTAGTTCTTGCTTTTAAAACTCATTGAAGTTAAATGTTGAATACTTTTTTAATCCCAGAACTTAGAATGGATTTAATATCATAAAAATATACACATTACACACACACACGACTTGACAATATATCTGTCCGTGAGAAGTGTTTGCAAGCTGTCCATCTTTCTTCTACCTAAATGGGATAAATGGGACCTGGAGAAAACCCCAGACATCTCTCTCTCTCCAACATGAATGCCTCTAAATTGACTTTTCATGTGTCTTTCATCTCACTCCCCATTCTACCATCATTCTAGAACAAGACAAAATAAATAACAGAACAAATATTACTTAAACCCCCTTGCTTGAGGCACAGACAGACCCCTGATCCAATGGCAGCATTTTTTCTGGCTGAAAAACATGAGCTTCTCATTGACAACAGCTCATACTGAAGGTCATCACTTCAAGATGCCATCAGAACCACATCCTCTGTAAAAGTCTATAAATGTAGGCATTGGAATTAGACATCTCTTCACAACGTTACCTTGACAATCTGCCCATAAACACCAGTCAACATCAGAGACAAGTGGCAGCTTTGGTAGAGTCTGTCTCTACTATAAAAAGCTCAACAAAGAAGCTGTTGTTTTTTATACAAGGACTGTAGACTTCAAAAGCCTCCCTGATAGCCCAGATTCCTGTAGCACCCCACTAATACACAACTGGGTCTGCTAAAGATCCCCTACACACATATGGACTGGATAATCAAACTCCCATAAGTCCCTCAGCAGTTCTACAAGGACAAAGAAGATGCTCCAGCGCCTGGCCTAAGCCACATTGCTTTTCTTGAACTAAACAATATGGTAAAAATCTATAATACATATGGTAAATATTAGATACACATAAACACCAATAATATTAAAAAAAAAAGAACCCTGAACTGCAATGAAGTTGAAGTACAAAGAAAAAGACGGAGGCTCCAAATGTACTAAAAATACATCACACCAGATCTTGCTTTAGATCTATTATGACACAGTATTCTCCTATACAGTATTCTTTTGGCATCTCCACTTATTGTTTTGATTTTAACCAACTCTCTTTATAGTTTATTGTAGATGCATAGCCCCTCCCCTCTGCACAGATAGACCTGCCTCTGCTCAGCCTCCTTCAGCTCCAGACCTCGGAGTTGTGAAAGGAGCAGGTGAATCTGGGAGCAGATTAGTCTCACTTCAACTCTTCTCTTTAGTATTGGACCAAACATCTGGGCTGATTTCAATAATCATGTCTGTAAGTAAATATGTATCCAGTTTTATCTGTTTTCTTACTAGTTTGAATATGTTTTACAGTTTAGTTTTCACTGACAGAATATCACTGCATAAATATTTATATGAAAATATTTTGATAACAGGCAGATGTAAAGTGACAGTATAAATTAAAGATTTTTGCTTGCGTTGTAGTATGCTATTTTTCAAAGATATGCAATTATATCATATGTGTTATTCCTATGGCTGCTACAAATGGTTCAGGAACTTGTCTGGACATGTTTCTTTCCTTCAACTAGTAATTCATTCATCAGACTGTAGAGGGCAGTAAACTTCAAATATCTAGGGATCCTGTTCAGTTACCACAAATCTCACCTCAGAATATTAAATCAGTTGTAAAGACCATCATCTGGGAATGTTCTGTTGAACTTTGCAGCTGGCAAAGGACTTGTTGTACCCCAGCCTTGCGGATGAGAGGAGAAAACACAAGAAGAAGAGGCTGGTGCAGGACCCCAACTCCTACTTCATGGATGTCAAATGCATAGGTAACCACCTCCCCAAAGCACACCAACACACAACAAATCTCACAGATTAGTAATATCCTTCAACATTATTAGGCTGCTACAGGATCTCCACCATCTTCAGCCATGCCCACACAGTGGTGGCCTGTCCCGGCTGCTCTGTGATCCTCTGCAGGCCACGAGGGGGGAAATGCAGACTGACAGCAGGTAGGTGCAGCCACAAACATGTCCTTACAATAAGGTACATCATTCCAATTTTTAAATGTCTGGGGGTTGCCAACATTATTTTGTTCTCCATTTAGGCTGTGCCTTCAGGAAGAAATGCTCCTGAGATGCAATTTGCCAAGACATCCACTAGGAGGCAGCAGAAGGGACCATGAAAAAAATCTGATCTGAGCCACTCCGTGTGGCCTGCTAGAGAAATCACCTCTATACTATCTGCAACTTGTAATTTCGGGATATTTTGACCCTCTTGTGGGTTTTAATGACAACACGAATAGAGGACCATGCTTGTACACTCCATTATGCTCAATGTAAAATGTATGAAGACAATTATAGCATAGAAAATCTCAAAATGCAAAAGGAGTCAAATGAATCAGAACTTCTGTAAAACATTTATTGAGGGCTGAACATGGAGGGGGTGGTAAATGAAACAAAAAGAAAAGGGCCTCAATCAGATTTTTAGGCCCCCTCCTAGGCCTTGACATAAGCTGAGACCATCACAACAAAATAAAATAAAAACATTTAAAGAATGAATTGTCTGTGTCATGTGTTCTTTGGTCTTTGCATTTCCCTTGGAAAATAAAGAAGTGGCATAAAAGCAAACAAAAAAAATATTCAGAGCATTTCAACTTGTCACATACCTAACATTCTCCTACTATATACAATAGTTATCAATGGTTGATGAGACGTGACTGAGATCCTGATTTGGGATTTAGCTCGCTCAAGTGTTTTGATATGGTAGGAAAGGTAGTGCAGCCTGCTCAGACTCTCATAATACCCTCATTATCAAAAGTTTGACACACTGCAAATATCCAAAATGTAATCAAGTTGGTCAGAGCAGCTCGGAAGTTCAGGACTCTGCTTAATCGTAAATAAGATTAAAGTGAAGGAGCAGCTTGTGCCTTAACAGTGTGTTTATTACTGAAAACCTTTCCATCAGCCAGGCGACCACGCTGATTAAAACCCAAGCAGATTTAGGAGAATGCGGATCAGACAGGCACAGATTAGTAAAATGTCTTAAATTGCATCCTTCTAAAAACAAACGAGTGACTTTTATTTCAGCAACAAATTGCCTGAGCAATTCAACCTGTAGGACTTCCATCAAAACCCATTTCTCTGGGTAAATTTATCACGGTTCTTTCTAAATAAGTGGTAAAAAAATTTTTTGGGACATAAATTCCTGCAATTTCAAGTGGGAATAAAAATCAAGCAATAAGAAAGAGGAGGGGGGAAAAACATAACACCAAGGGACAAGCATTAAGTTAATCCTCCCCGTTTTATGTGGGGAGAAACGATTTTACAGCTCGAAATGTGGAATGGAGTTGAACGTTTTAATGGAATGTTAATGACGATCTCATCCTCTCCATCTTCCTCTCCCGGCGTTTATAAGCTGTTCAGCTCCTGCAGGGTCTGGTCCAGGACTTGGTGCATGCCCAGGTTCTCCTCTTTGGCATGTGATAATTTCTCTGGAAAGAGAACAAAAGTGACATGTTGAGCTCCTAAAAAGCAGATAATGATGCAGCTGTCTCCAAAGAGAAGAGGACTGTTTTCCTAGGCTGATGTTTTGAATAGGTACTCAGGTTAAGCTGAGACACATGCAAAAATTTTACCACAACACGGTGCCCATCATGCATAAAGTGGCTGCTTGACTGTTAGAATATATTATGGCTATATTAGAGGACTGCAGAGTCGCTTTACTTAAACCAAGCGCCCTAAAGGTCTACAGGGAGATGAAATTTGTATTAATTCAAACTAAAATTACAGTAAATATAACAGAAAGCCTCACCTTGTATACATGACTCTCATGTGCTAAATACAACAGAAACCAAATGCCTTGTTATAGTAAAATCAGCAAAACTTTTTAACGGTGTTTCAAAAGTATCTACACCACTTAAATGCTTTCATATTTTCAGGTTACAAATTAGTAAAGTAGTGCATAATTGTGGAGTCTTTACAGAGTGCTTTTGATTGGCACATTCAAATACATACAAATGGTTTCCACTGCAGCTCTGGCTGAATGCTTAGTGTCGTTTGTTGTGCTGGATTACGAACCTGGCCCCAGTCTTCAGTGTTTTACAGCCTCCAACTTGAAGGATTGTTTTGTACAGTTAGTCCATATTTCCACAAACTCTGACCAGCTTTCCAGCTCCCATCTAGAAAAGCAGCATAATGCTGCCACTATAGGGGTGTTGTGTTCAAGGCAACGTGTGGCGTTAGGTTTCCACCAAACAAGTGTTTTGTATGCAAGTCAAAATGTTACTGTAAACTTTGGTCTCATCAAACCAGAGTATCTTCCCACACATGGCTGCAAAGGTTAGCTTGTATTCCAAGAATACTTTTCTCTCAGTATTCTTCCATAGAATCCACATTTAAGTAATGCAAGAATATATTCTCCCCACCCATGCTGGTGATTTCTGCAGATCAAAAGGTACCAGGTTGTCTGATTAATGCTCTTCTTGCCCAGCCAGTCAGCTTTGGTGGACAGTGAGGTTTGTAGTTGTGCTACATCTTTTTTGGATGACGGATTGAGATATTTTTTTTAATAACCTTCAAACTTCTCCATAATTTTCTACCCAAGCTATAGGTTGTTTCTTTGTCTTTAGGGTTGTCCTTATCTGATATTATCAACTAAAAAAAAACAAAAAAAAAACAGTATTGGTTCCTATCGGCCTGCGTCTAAGATCTCCGATATGTGCGTGCCGATAGAAGCACTAGTGCAGCAGCGCATGAAGACCCATTGGCTAATAATAAATAGGTCAGTTGTTCTCATAGCTGTCTTTGACCATTTGTCTCTGAGTAATATCACTTGATCAAGTGTGAATGTATGGTCTGTGCCGATATCGTATCGAGTCAGTATCGGTATTGGCCAATACTAAACGCTGTAATATCGGTATTGGAAGAGAAAAAGCTGAATCAGGACCCTCTATTTGTCTTCATGATACTTTTTGTTTACCAATGTTTCTGAGAAACAGAGACCTTCACAGAACAGCTGTGTTGATACTGAGATTAAATGACACACAGATGGACTCTCTATATGAATTAAAGGTATCACAGTAAAGGGAGCTGAATGGAAAATGGGAATCATATTTTTAATTCAAAACATGTTCAAACCATGTATGATTTTGTTTCCACTTCACCATTGTGCACTACTTTGTATTGGTCCATTCACTGAAATCCCAATGAAAAATGTTCGAGGTTTTACTGTGACAAAAAAAAGAAGGAAAAGGTTTATTTTACAGTCGTAACGAAGAACAGAGACAAATGCCGCAAAGTAGGAAATAAAAGACTTTAATGAAACAGTTTAGCAAAGCAAGCTGAGCAAAAGGCACATATGATCTGCAGGGAAAAAGCTACGCAGAGTGCGACAGAGGAGAATCGGAGCGAGCAGAAGACGCCTAAAGAGATGTCATGTCATTGAGGGCATGGTCCAGCTCCTCGCTAATGGCCTTGTACTTCAGCTTCTGAGCGTACAGCTCGTCTGGTGGTCACAGAGGTCCACAGCCGAGTACAGGCAGGTGGCAAGGACAGCAGCAACACAGACAAGCCAAAAGCAGCATGAGAGACAGGTGGAGGCAGGAAGGAGCAGAGAAAATATGGAGAAGACAAGGAGAAAAAAATTAGGTCAGGCTTTTACAAAAGAGGTAGAATGCTTGGATTAAAAGAATGATGCATGTCTAATTAGGCTAGCAGCCCTTTTTGCAGGGTGAGCTGTGAGCGTTCAAGCTTGCTCTCAGTGTCTGATAAGGCTGCTCCAATAACTCTATAAAGTGAGCTCCCTGTGGTTCATCAACTAAATAATGCTGACCTACAAAACATGAAAGCACTTACTGTCCTCTTTGCAGCCTCGGAAAAGAGGATCTTTTCAGATTTTGTGGCCAGTTTTTATAGCTTTTGGACATATTGTTTTGTTTTGATTTTCCCCTCAAAATGATGTTTCCACTCCTTCAAGATTTCTACCAAAACGGTAACTGCTTGTAATAAAAATGTATTAACCTGAGCAGCGCAGACCATAGTCCGTCTACAAGTTAAGCAGACTGGTAATGCTTGCATACCTTCCAGGTCGTCGATGGACTTTTCCAGTTTGGCCACTGTTCTCTCTGCAAACTCTGCTCGGGTTTCAGCCTGGATGGAGTTTACACACACACACACACACGCAAAGTCAGCGAGCCTTGACAAAGTAATCCAGCATGCACCACTGGAAAAGTTTTACACATTCTTTTCTGGGTGTTTTGCAGTTAGAAAACATCTCCCTTACATAACTCAGACAAAGAATACATAAATGATCACCTTAATGCCATAAAAATAAACACACATTTGTATTGTTTTAGTCTTAAGGGATGAGAAGAGGTGAGGAAATATGGTCCTGCTTTGAGATGACAGTATAATCAGAGAGGAACATCTGGATCTCACCTCCTTCAGTTTGTCAGTCAGAACTTTGATCTCCTCCTCATACTTGTCCTCTTTTTCTGAGTACTGTTAAGGCAGAAAAACAGAAAACTCAGTGGCAGAAATCTAAACATGTCTCCACTTGCTTTCACCTGCAGATTAACTGAGTGTGAAATTTAATTCCTCTTTCTTATTCAGCTCATTAGACAGGAGAAAAGTTAAGTTCCTCTGAGGCAAACGCTCTCATAGGCATTGGTAAGTTCTGGGAACAACCGACTGTGCCGTCAACCATGACGGGCCTGACTGAGTAAAAGCATAATGTATACTACAACGCAAAGGGGAAGTAGGCATGCGGTTAACCTGGCTTGCTGTCATACTGCATGCCTGACCTTGGGAGGAAAGCGAAGACAAAAGGGCAGCTGGCATTCGCAGAAACGCCCTACAGTGTCTTCACCTTCAATCTTTGTCATGTTACAATCACACACATCAATGTGTTTCATTAGGATTTTGTGCGATAGGCATGATTTTGAACTGTGCACCACTCTGCACATCAACTGGCTGACATTTCTGCTTGTTCATTATGAAATAATCCAAGATCAGTCATTTTAATCTAGCTTTACATTCCAAGTTGTCTCCTCACAGCATTATGCTGCCACTATTTTGTTTAATTTTTAGGCCATCAAGTTTATTTCTGGTTTCATCCAACCAGAGCAGCTTTTCTCTCTGATGGGTAAAAAAAAAAGGCTACAAGAAGTGAAAGGCATATATGGGACAATGACATTTGCATCGTGCCTCTTAAATAAAGCCCAGATTTGAAGATTGCACAACTATTTGTTGTAATGTCTAAAGATTCTCCCACCTGAGCTCTGAATCTCTCGAGCTCCTCCAGCGAGAAACAATCAACTATCTGCTTCTTTGACTAAGCCATTTTTTCCTCTTCCTTGTCAGCTTGGATATCTGACTAGTTTAGAAAGTTGTGCCTTGGTTTATCCATTCTAAGATGAACAGACCTGATTGTTGAATTTCCTTGGTCTTCATGATGCTGTTTGTTCTCTAATGTTCAAATAAATCTTTGAGGCTTTCACAGATTAGCTGCATGTATAAAAAGATCAAATAAAACATGGGTGAGTTCTATTTATGCAGTTGGATGGTTTAGATTTCATTTATGGATATTTGTGGAAAGATTACAGAATGCAATTTTATTAAACAATTAAAATTTTATCAGAATAATTGATAAGATAATGGATTACTGAAAAAATTATTAGTTGCATCCCTATTTGCCAATAAACCATAAAAATTATTCACTTTACTCTACTTTGTGTTTGTTATTACATAAAACCCCTTTGAATCACAATGATGTTGAATGAAGGGAATACCTTTACATTGCCCTCCATCTATGCACTGACAGCACAAAGAAAAATATCTTGGTGACTAATTGTGTATAAATCACTACTTCTATGGGTTTTATCTCCACAGGAAACAGGAAAACACATAGTTGTACAAAAAGGAGGATGTAGTTACACTAAGCAACAGAACTGGTATTAAACAACAAGTTAGTGATGTAATGCAGTTTGCCTGAATTACCATCTACTGAGCCAAATGTGACCCAAATGACAGGATACATGTTCTCAGAGTCAGACCCTTTGTTTATTATAATGATTCTTTTATGTATTCAGACATTTTAAACTTATATTTTGTGCTGTGATGTTTTACGCCGGATTCCAGATAAAACTTGTTTTTTAATCCGCTTCGAGCTAAAATTGGTTTAACAATTGTGCGGATTCCTAGTTTACATGTATAACTTTAGCATGCAAAAGTTAAGACTTATCACTTAAACATGTGTGTCTGGTGTTTTCGTTGTTGACTCTCACCTTCTCCGCTTGGGCTTCTAAGGACTTCAGGTTGTTGGTCACATTTTTCAACTCCTCCTCCAGGTCACTGGCTTTACTGCACACAAAAAAAAGAGAGAAGCACACTTAGCTATAATAGACAACAAAACATTAAGTAAATAAGTTTTACTGTGCATCTTTGTCTTACCATTCAGCGAGATCAGCCCTCTCCTCGGCTCTCTCCAGATCCCCCTCCAAGATCACCAGCTTACGAGCCACCTGACACAAACAGGGTACGTTTTATTACATTTTGGAGTGGAAGGACAGATTTAATTATGCTGATTACATTTGGGATGCACTACCAAACTTTGACCACATTAAAGAATAATAATTCTGGAAAAGGTTGTAAGATTGCTGCTTAAATCACCATAATATATACCAACAGGATGTCAAATTGCTTCAAATTGCTTTCTTGGTCAACTTCAATCATATTCTAGCTGATTCTCACACTTCCTCCACATCATCATCAGTGAATATGGTGCGGATTTTTATTTTTTATTTTTTTTGACAGACTGACACTTCCAAGTTGCATTTCACCTGCAGTGTAAAAACCTCACTACTTTATTTAGTCACCAGACAATCACAATCAAATCTGCCGAGTTTAGGCACAATTTGGAGGTGTGCACAATTCTCCCCGACTCTGCACCCTAATCCAGCCTTCCTACTTCCTAGGTGCAGCAGAACCAAAGGAGGAGGAAGCAGCTTTACCTCCTCGTATTTACGGTCAGCTTCCTCTGCGATGTGTTTGGCCTCCTTCAGCTGCATCTCCTGGATCTCCATCTTCTCCTCATCCTTCATCGCTCTGTTCTCGATCACCTTCATCCCTCTGATATGCAAAAATGACAACAGGTACATTTTTCAAAACAACTCCTATGATGATTATTTGTAACTTGAAAGCCAGGTGTATAATTAAAGGAAACAAATCTGACCTCTCGCTCTCATCTGCGGCCTTCTCTGCCTCTTCCAGCTTCTGCAGCGCTGTGGCCAACCTCTCCTGGGCTCGGTCCAATTCCTCCTCCACCAGCTGGATCCTACGGTTAAGAGCTGCGACATCACCTTCTGCCTGCAGGACAAGATGGGGAGGAAGAAGAGAACTTTAGTCAAACATTTCTATAAGAAAACATTCAACCAGTCTCCTATCAAACCAGAATAAAATGACAGGAAGAGGGCAGAGGAGAAAATTTACACGAAAACATGAAGATGATTTGAATGACTCCATATCTTTTAAGTCTTGTTTCTAGTCTTTTGTTTTATTTATTTTGCTTTGAGAATATTTATTGTGACATTTTGCTCAAGAAATAAATGTTGACATACTTCATGTCAAAACTCCATACGTTTCCAGGTTCAAATTAAAGCATTCGAATGTATGTCAGATATTTCTAAAGTGGTAAAGCTTTCAATATGGAACCTGCAAAAAAATTGTAAAGAAGAGGAAGAATGGCTGGACAGATGGGCATATGAATGGACGGATTCTTTAGAATTTGAGAGACGGAAGAGTGTGGAAACATAAATATCCTTCAATAATTTGTTTTCTTTTTCCATATTTATGGACAATCTAAATATATGACCAAACATGAGCATTAGGGAGGATTAATAAGCATCTTAAAGGAGAACAGCAGTCACCACTGACCAAGTTCCTCATGTCTATGACAAGTTTCCATCAAACCACTTCTGTTATTTCCTAAAACAGAAAAATAGGCAAAGAGTTGGCCTATTTTATGCTTTATTTGACATAAAAAGGCAAAGATGGAGCACTGCATGGCTCAGTATTAGAGCAGGCACATCCTAAATTAAGGGTACAGTCTTCAACGTAGTTGTCCCTGGCTCAAATCCCTGCCCCATATGCTTCATGTCTTCCCCTCATCTCTCTGCTCTTCTGTCTGTGATGCTACGGTTGAATAAAGGCCACTACGGCCATAAAAAACCTTTAAAAAAAAAATGTTGAGGACAATAGCCCCAACTGTACACACGCGCTTAACTTGGCTCTTTCTCACAAAACATCCGTTAAAAGATATTCAAATATAACCACAAGAGCATGACCGTGGCGCCATAACAGGAAAATATTCAGCTTTATCATTTAGGAATTTTAATAATTCAACACCAACTGTCTAAATCCAAACAAAGGCAATGCTCAGCCATAGGTGGACTACAAAAACACCATATGCTAGTGAGCTGCTCTTGTTATGCCAATCAATGAGTTGATAAATAACACCTGGAACAGCATTGCTGTCTGCTGAGCCAAGTGTGACCTGTAACGCAAATCTTTTGCGGTATCTGAATGAAATGCCTAGTAAAAACTCAATTTCCGGGGTTAGTGGATGAGGAAATCAGCCAAGCAGGGAGGGCAAATTAGTTTTTCCCCCTCATCTGCTCTCCGTAAACAAAGGAGAGAAGTGGAGGCATAGGTTCAACTAAACAAGAATCTCCCCTGCAGGAAAAAAACTTATCTCCTAGTAATCTGCTTTCAGACTGGACTCTACAGAGGGAGGACCTTTGAATGGTCACAACCATTCATAAACATCACAACTACGTCAAGAAAAAGCAGCTGAAGGTGCAGCACAGCAGTTAGTAGGTCAGGGACTCATTAGCTAATCATGAGTCCAGAAGTCAGTTCAACAGTCAAAGGGGTTTTGTCACTCAGTTTGCAGGTTGGTGAGTCATTCTGCAAGGCAATGGCAGAAACTGAAGAGAAAAGACTCAATGAGGAGGGAAGGAGGAACCGCAAAGAATGGCTAAGATCTCAGTGAAGAAGAAGAAGCAGCATTCTGTGTATTTGTGTTCAAGGCTATACTTTCTTTCATATTCATGTCAGGAAATGAAAGTGTCGCTTTCAGCTTTCTTTTCTCCTTATTCTGACTCAAACCAAATCGTCCCCACTAATATTTAAACCATCTCCTCTCTGCATGTTGTGCCAAGGGAGGGCCGCTGATACCAGACAGGAAATGCCTGTCAGAGCATCGTTAACATGTCTCAGCACACAAGAGAGGAAAGACAGCCCACTGCAGAATGAATGAACGAGAAATAAATCTCTCAAAGCATCTTGAATTCTCATCAGTGTCCATCGCCACGCAGTCTGGGGGGGTGAGAAACGTTGCGCAGGATTAAACTGCAGCCTGAAACAACAGATCCCGTCATTTCCCGGCGACATCGACAGAAACAAAAAAAACGTCACTCATGAGCTTCAGGTCAGCCTTGCTGCCACAGACCCTGAAATGCTCTGAAAACACACAGACATAATTGCTAGCCTGTTGTGTTCCTGCCTGTCACCAAGAGTAAGAAAAGAACCACACAAACCAGTTCACACTACTACAGTGAAAACATGTCCTTACACACAGTCAAAAAGGTGTAACCTGGTGGCTTATCAGTCATCAGGCTTTCACAAACATGAAACGGGCAGGGGGGAATCCCCTTATGCACACTGACAGATTTGTGTTAAAATCAAAAGTTTATGTGTGTACCGAGCAAATTCTCATGCCTCCAACTCTGTGATGCATGACAATATAGGGGGAAGCCTGAAAGCCCTCAGGGTGCAGCTGTACCTCAAGAAGCTGCTTTCCTGAGTCGTTGCAAAATGATTTACCAATAACAAGAGCTAACTGGAATGACCAACCTCACTGCTGTCATTGCTTCAATATGAGGATCTTGGAAAAGGTGACAGGAAGTTGGCAGCCCACCATTCTTTAATTTCCTCCCGTTGATTGTTCTCTCCTTCAGCGATGCAGAGATCTGGCCACGCCTCTTCCCTTAGCACCCACTTTGCATTCTCCCACAGCAATGGAGTCACTCTGCCTTATAAGGTAAACAAACTCTGGAGAATGCTTGTAGTTGAGTAGGATTGTGACAATAAGCAAAAATGTCCACATGCACACACACACAGAAAGGTACTCAAAGGACATTAAGGCTGAATCACCATTTCCTATGGCTCTTCCAACACCCTTCCTCCCTTTCTTTTAAGAAATACTACTTTAAAAAGGAAAAATTGAGGCATACATTAAACTACTACATTTTAATAATTGTTTAATTGTGCAATGTTTATCATTACATTGATAAAAGATATAACAGAACACCTTACATATGTACCCATATCACAGTGGGTCTTTGTGCTCTTAAAAATATGCCCAGTGAAAATATTTCCTGTAGCTCTGTTGCTATTCCACAAAACGCTGGGACACTTTAACCACTTAGAAAAATATGGTGCAGGGCTACAATTTATGGGTTTAGAGACGTTCAGCCAGTGAGAAGCGACACATGGGGGAGCTGCGTTACTCTGTGCTTCACAAAGCCAGAGAAAATGGCAGTACCTTATGTTACAAGCTAACATTATGATGGAAAAGTGTTAGCAAAGAGAAACAGTAACGTGAAGAAAATTTACAAACCTCAGCACAGGAAAATACTTCAACCTATAGTCCAATCAAAGGTCAGAACCACTCCTTATTCAAGCTCAGAGATACTTCAAAGTTCACAATGAATCCTGAAATATTTATTTCGTTACCATCTGAATGATCTGCTCTTAACCAAGAAAAACTACTTCTGGATGAGCGCCGACTCTTTGCTAGTCGGATATCACACCAAAGATTAACTATCATGTTGTGTAGTCTTAATTACATTAAAAAATTACAACAATGATCTTAAAACAACAGCTCGGATTGGATATATCACTTTCCTTATGAACATTTTATCAACTATTCCTAAAAAATTATTTTTTTAAATTGTGTACACATATCAAATTACATGTTGAAGGCACTATACGCCCTGTATACTATCATCTTTACACAACAACTTCTTTGATATTTCAAGTAAAAGGTGAACAGATAATTTTCAAAGAAATGATTCGCTCCTACAGATTTAATTGTTCCTAAAACTCCAAACCGGTTATTAAAGCGCAGGAATGCTTCTCAGAAGGAATTCAGAAGGCCAGAAAATATAATCTAGAAATTGCCCTTTATTATCTGTTCAATAAATGCACCAAGTGTAACATTTTCCACCATTCTTAGTCTACAAATGTATAAACCAAGGGCAGTTACTTTGAATTCAATTTATTTATTTTTTAATTCATTTATCAAAATAGTCCGATCAAAACAACTGCAGCAGAATTTTTATTCCGAGATATTTATTATATTCTTTATTAAGCTGTAGCCTCATCAGAATAGATCACAGTCAACATAAGCAAGTCAAGCTGAAGAGGAAACGTCGACTTTGACCTGGAGAAGCCTGATCAGTGCATCTCTAATAAAAGGATTAGCAGAAAGAGTGCAAAGGTGCATCTGTTCATCTTCATGTACACTGGTTCAGATACAGATCACAAACAAGCCTGGAAGACATGCTACACTGTAGCAGACTGTGTATTACTAAGTTAGTTCTGTAACACTTGATTAAATCTGGATTCTTTGATTTATCTTCTCACTAAGAAACATGCATATAATGCCACTGCTGCAGCATTCGTTTATTCCTAAACATCACTTTTTAAATTCAGACAGCTTTCATGATAATCACATAGAAAATGCAGGAACACAAGATGAACAAACAACATCTCTATTAACAGCAAAAACTGTGATTTTAAAGAAATTCCCAGCACTTTCTCCACCTACTTTTTTAGCTGAAAATGTTGCCATAACGTGAATGAATAGCAATGCAAACAATACAGGGCTTTTTTTCCTGCCATATTCACTACATGATACCAGGTTAAATGTAAAGTTGCTGTGTCATAGCTGAATATTATGACCATATTTACCACGATTGGCCCACATTTTTCTATCAATAGTATTTACCCACGAGTTTCTGTGAGCCATAGCATCTACCCGTGTGCATGGAGTTCAATTAGAAATGTATTACTGTCAGGCGGAGTGAGTCCATTTCACTTTGAAATATAATCTCTAACCAAATATTGCATTCAAGGAGACGACTTGCACTTGCCAATACAATACTGAGGGAGTGTTTTGCGTCGTTGTGTTGTTACAGAGCTTGGTGCACGAAGGCTGAGTAATAGCTTTAGGTAATGGCATATGCAGAACATTTAATCAATAATACCAGTAGGTATTGTCCCGATTTCACTCTTTAGATGCATTTTCTTTTGCAAGATAAGCAGTGCTGAAACCTCACCACATGGAGACACAGCACAGATCAGCTCAGAGTGACTTTCTTAATACCTGGGTGCATTTCATGCACTGCAGTCCAGATCAAGGACAAATGAAAGAGCAATCCAATTAGCGAGCGATTTCAGGGCAGTGGGTTAATGAGCTGCATGGTGCTGCTGGGGTTCTGGGCAAGTTATTCCTGACACAGATGGTGGCTGTGCTCAGTGAGAATATGTGATGGTAGGAGAGACAATCTCCGTCTGTAAAGACCTGGCATGCAAACGCAGCTGCATTGAGTATAAGCTGCTCTGTTAGGAAGCATGATATGTAAAAGAATGTCATTAAACATCCAAGACAAGCTCACCAAAGAGCGCTCTCTCTGAGCTGAATGTAATCTGCCACCACTGCTCAGCACCTTATCGGACTTTCAAGAGGTTTTTCCTTTGGTTTTTAATACTGAGCAGAGGTCGCTGCTTTTCTCTGAACTAATAGAAAGCATTTACAAGATACACAAACAGCTGAACTTTCTGCAGTTCTTTCCAGGTAAAAGAAAGAAGCAAACGTCCTGCAGGACTCCCCATTCCTCATTGTTTCCTGTGCTCCTTGACTGCCAGGTGCCAAACCATTACTCACATTTTCTAAATACTATTTAGTGACACCGTGACAAATTTAGCCTTGCTTGCCCTAAATGCACAAATATATTCTGCTCTTCACTCGAGGGAGAACCCACAGCCTTGGCCTGCATAATCAGCGAAGCCACTAACATGGGGGTGTTCCTCCAAATGCCACGGACTGCCAGAAAGTATCAACATGTGGCGTTTATATTTGGAAAGTTGAGCTATTCCCAGGGAGTAGGTCCAAAAAAAACATTGGAATCAGGAAATAGCCTTTTCCAGAGAATCTGCAAGAGTGTTAGAAAGCCAGCTGAAAAACTGCAGCAAGGCAGCACTTAATTGCAAAGTAATCTTGCATTTAGCTAAGTACGACACTGGAATTTTACCTGAACAAAAGGGCTTTTAAATGCAAACACTTATCCAGACAAGCTTTTATCTTTGAGAAGGTTGCAATGAAGGTAACCTGGTTTAGTGAGAAAGCGGCGAGAATGACCTTCCACTGCAGAAACTAGATGTGAGGAATGCATGCAAACAGATCACAGGGTAAAAAAGCAGAAGGTGTGTTCGTTAGCCTTTCAGAGCAAAAGTTATTAAATCAAAAAATTAACCACGTTTTGCTGCAAAACTGGAATTAAAGATAACCTGATGGAAAGCTATGATATGATAGCTATCGACTCGATACTGCGGTTTCATCAGAGAGTGAAAGTATCTGGAAGCAGTTCAGGTATGTAGGTGTTCTGTATGCCTTACATTAGGGGACGTTTCATTGTCCTATAAGAAAATAATCAATGCAATTGTTTTAAGAAAAAAACTGCTAAGACCTGCATTTGCCATTTTATCTATGTTGAAACACATTAGTTGTTTTTTTAATTACTTTTAGCCAGGTATTAAGTCCCAATTTGAAAGGTTTAAAGATTAATTTGCAGCCCCCAACTATAGATCATCTTTGTCACATAAATATTGCACACACTGATATTGGCAAGACAATATATGTGCAATATATAGAGCCTCCCTAGTTCTGTGGATGATTCTTGGTGACTAAGCATTAGGTAGTTACCCACTTCAAGGTATATTCAGGTATTGCAAAATTATAAAACCTTTATTTTGTTCCTAGAATTTGTTTAAAATATTGCCAAATGCCAGAGTGACGAGAATTTACAGAACTGTAGCGCACCTGCTGCTCCAAGCTGTCAAAAGAAAACTGTTCACTTTTCCCATGCTTGCATCAAAAACAAGATTGTTTGGAAATACTTATGATGAGCAAAACAAACCGGCACCGTGTAGAAACTAAGGGAGCTCTTCTTAAGATAGTGATGTGTTGAGGCTTGATGTTAAATAGCTGGTTGCAGAGTCCAGCCGAGCATATAGCCTGACTGACGTATACTTCCAGTCTCACTCAATACATATTAGAATAAAAAATTATAATATTCTGTGGAATAAGCACTTGAGAACCTCTGCCAAGTCAGAAAGAACAGTACATGTTACATATACTCAAACTATCATAATCCATACATCGCATATTTTTTTTCCAGTAGCAGGAATAATTGTTGCTGCTCTGTTTTAGACAAGAGAAACTGGGTCATGCAACATTTTTTGTTTCAAAACTGTGTTGCTAGGAAACCGCAGTGTTTTTACTCATACCTGAGATTCACATTCTGTCTACATCCAAAGAGGATAGTGTGACGACTTCTCATTGATTAGCGCTTTGATACATAATCCATGTCAGACAAAAAGGACTTGTGTTACATGCAGAAATTATTCAGGATCTTTTCCCAGCTTCAAATAAAAGGGCTGCATGCACAACCTTCCTTGCTGTACATATTGAAATAAATCTCATATGGAGATACAGACGTAAGCAAGCTGACAGACATATTCTATCAATCAGAAAATTCACGGCTTCCCTGTTTTGCTAAATCATAACACCTGAAAGAGATAGGAGTGAATACAAAAGTCTTGAAGCTTCACCAAAGTCATACATAACTATCTGAGATCCAATTCCACCTCAAACACTAATCTTCCTGTTGATCTGGGCTGGAGCTCAGGGACAGGAAGCGTTAGGAGTAGAAGTACAGGAAGTGCTGGACCAGAGTCGCCAGACGACATCCTGGGAGGGGCAGTGAGGGCGGGGGAATACATCAGTGAGGGTTGGAGTCTCACTTCCTCTTTTTTTTCCTTAAATGAGATTTTAGAAATAGATCTGAGAAGATAAAAACAAACCGTCACCATGGTGAACTGTGTTCCTGCTTCCCAACATAACCGCACTGAACAAGCAGAAGAACTTTTTAACTTCAAAAGAGGAATTGCCTGTTTAATACCGCTCTCCCTCTGATTATTCAACTACTTAAAAGCATCACAACAAAGTTTCATGCTGCTAGAAGCAGCTAATCTGGTCCAACCGGGCATCCCAAGCAGCTCTCACAGAGCGCAAATGATTATCTATGGCCTGCCCTGGAGTAACCACAGAGAAAACAAGAACAGCTCATTGAGAATGATGGCTGGGAATAAACAAGTCTAATGGACGAATCACGACCAGATCACCTCTCTTAAAGTAGCTTTAAAGTTTCACCCGAGCATCAAATCCACATGATATACAACATCAAGCTACTTTTTTCTTTTTTTGGGGTGACAGATGTGGTAAAGGGTGGCCTGATAGCGCCACATTTTTACGTTCATTGTACTCAGCGAGGGTCCTGTTTGTGATCTCCCCATGCTGGGATGAAAGGGTGTTTTCGTGCAAAAAGAAATGACTCCAGGTTGTCCTAATTACTCGCATATGGGACCACACCGACCTCGCCACATAAGCGTTCACCGGAATGGCTGACTCTTGACACAAACGGAGGGAAATGTGCAACGACTGAAGCTGCCTCTGCAGAAAATCAGCAAACACAGTCGGAGGACACCCTGTGGAAATCATCAACAGTAAGACGGAGCTGATGCATCTGTGAACTTTGATTTGGTACCTTCTGAAAAGAATAACTCCTTTGTTAATATTTCTAACTTGTTTTTATTGCAGTCAATACCTAAAAACACCAAACGCAAGATTTCTATTAAGCAATGACAAAATTCAATTAATTTAGCAACATTCTGAGAAGTATAAAGTCAGACGGAATATAATTCTTTGTGATGTCAATATTTACGTCTGCACCACAAGCCAGGCAAACGCCCAATTGTCAAGTGAAAAAAACGGTGCCCTGTTACCTAATAGGCAGCCTAACAAAAGGAGGTAAGTCCTCTGCTCCTTTCATCAGCTCAGGAGCCATATCTTTAGAGCCACACCTTCCCCTCCTCCCACTCTTCCTTGAATCTTCCCTCCGGTCCCGCAAACCAGAAGGTATAGCACTATTAAACCATACCCAACTGTGCTGCTAAGCAGTTTTTCCCCTTGTAGTACTTTTACTTTTGCTGCTATAAGTCATAAAACTCAGATGTGGCCTGAGTCAAAGAGGCAGTGCGGGTGTGAATATTTCTGACTTGTCCAAACAGGCACATTTTGTGGAGCTTCAGCCATGACGTTTGCCAACTTCAGACCAAGTTACATAACTACAGAGTGTTGAAATGTAAACACAAGCAGGCTGAAGTTCTTGCTATTATTTCTTTTGCCATGACGGTTCACAGCTGGGTCAGATGAAGGTGGGTTTGATGCCAAGGTTGGACTTTTGATCAACTAAAGGATTTTGTCAATAACCAAACAGTTTGTTAGTTCATGTTTTCAGACATGCATGAAGTAAGAAAAAAAAGTGTATATAATTTAAAAATGCTGAAAATATACATTTTTAACACAGATATATGTGATCTTGACAGTTTAATTTAAGTTCTTTTGATCTGACTAACTAATTCTACCAAGACAGGAACTAGTATACCAAAGTATGCAGCATTAATGAAAGGTTACAGTGTCTGAATTTTTTAAAAGTTTTCACCACACTTTTCAGACATTTTGCTTAAGCAGAATAACCCTCCCTTCTGCCGGTTCCTGCACATTGCTGGTCAGCTGGTAGAAATAGGGCTTCCTCACATTTACCATGGTTACAAGAAAGACTAATGTAGTCATTTGAAGAAAAAAAAACACAAGACATTTAAAAATGGAAACTTAAAGATCATCACTCTTTCCAATGTTGCTGAGCAGTCCTAGTCAGCTGAAATCCAGCTACAAAACTTGTTCTTTGCTGACAAGTCTCACTAATCTGGTCACCCATCACTCTTAATAAGCATGATGTGTTTAGAAACTACAGTGTGGAAGCTACAAACATCATGACTGGTAAACAGCAGAATGCAGGCTAGCTAATTGTGCAACTAACTAACCAGTTAATACCAGCTGGTGTTACTCTATAGGGCTGAAGGGCAAAAAAAAAATAATCATATTGACTTGGAAAATACAGCTAAATGTAGCATGTTTTCTTTATATGTTTGCTTAAATTTGCCTGACAACAATAAATGAACACCAGAGACATTATGGCTGTAATTATAAAGTACTGATAAAAAAAAAAAACAGCTATTACATCATTCTGTAAATTTCAACTTATGTTAAAACAATTGGAAACTGGAACTTTTACTCAAGAATCTCACACAGGCCCACACCTTGTTTGGCATAAAAACCTTTTAAATTATGCCAATACAGCTACTGGTCACATACACCAGCCCATCAACACAATACATTCAAAAGTCAGCATGATTAGATTAGGCCAGCGAAAATAACTGTCTTGTTTAACAAGCTGTTTTCTTGCAACGCATGATAGAAAACGCTCACATTTGTATCAGAGGAAGATCTTTCCCAGAAATGTGTTTTGCATTTTCTTATCTACTGCAGTGAGAAAGACTCCAAACAGCTGATGTGCTACTGCCAGACCAATGAAGTTTATGGCTGTAATTATATAAAACTAATAAATATAAAAGTAGTCAAAACTCGACACCATATAGACTAAACTTCTGCATGTGGATGTCTACGTGGTTCATTCACGTCAGTTCTGCTAGTCAGACAACACTGCGCATGCGCAAGAAGGAATCCAAACTTTTTTTTTTTTTCATTGCAGACCAACGCCTTGCATTGTGGAACAATCACGCCCGCGAGTGAATCAATGACATGACCTAACGAGACGCTTTACACCCGTGGAGGTGCACACGAAGCCTGCCAAAACCAGTTCACCAGCCTGACACGTTGCAACAACAAAACCAAAAGTGTGCGCGCAGCGGTGGGGTTGAAAGTGAGAGGAAAGAAGTAGAGCAGGAGGAGGAGGTCTCACTTTTTCTCGGAGCTCCCGTTCACCGTCCAGTTCTCTCTGTAGGACCTGAGCCCGGTCCTCTGCGTCGTCGGCCTGCTGCTGCAAACTCTGAATCTTCCTCTTCACAGCTTCCAGAGAGTTCAAACCTGCCATTGCTCCCTGTTTTTGTTACTTAAGACTAAACGGAGAGGAAAAAGAGAACTGGGTTGTGCAAAAAATAAAAAAATTTAAAAAAGGCGTGTGCTACAGCTTCCAACTTACTTAGTCAACCCAGTTGAATAATTTAAAATATTAGTAAATGATCGCTTGTTTACAGAGACAAGAAAAAAATACACCAGATGTCCGTCCCTGACTGGTAAAAAATAAAAATAAAAAAAATAATTAGTCGTTCAAGTCCGGTAGGGGGAAAAAAGTTAAACAAGTGAAAAGTGTGAGTGTCCAGGTGATCTCCAAAGATGGCTCCTGGTCTGTGGGAATGAAAGGCTCATGAGCAGACCAGATAGTCGCCCTCAGGAATGTGCGCGGCAGGTTTTGGTCCCGGGTTTGAGGAGGATCACAGACGGTGTGCGGAGAGGAGAGTAGAGAGCGCCGGAGTGAGCAGGAGGGAGAGAGATGATTGGTGAGGTCAGAGAGGGGCGGGACGTTTTAATGAGTGTGTGTGTGTTTAAGAAGGTCTGATGTGAAGTTAAAAAAAAACAAAAAAAAACAGGACTAATTAATTAATCTGTCAATAGTAGGTTTATCGTTTTGTCACACTCAAAGCTCCACAATCTGATTTTCTCTTCAGTGAATGTGGAAACAACCTTCAACATTAGAGTAAAGCTAAATATCCAGTTGCATCACAGTAAATCAGAATGTCATCCGAAAGGCAATTCATCTCGATATTTCAGCTAAAAAAAAAGCAAATATTGGATATCGATTCGTTACACACAGAGTAATTAATTTCAAGTGTTTTCTGTTAATTTTGATGATTATGCAGGCATCCCATCAGCTCCTCTGAAAAAATGAATTTCATTTAAGACTAGTGAATATATGCACATATAGTGGCATCACCCTTGATGGTGGCTCTTTTTGCGTTAATTACTGCATTTACCTACCCAGGTAATTACCTCTTAGTCCAGGTTAATGACTTCTGACATTGCTCCTGGTTCAGGAGGAGTCACTTAATACAAGGATATGTGACATTTGCAGCCCGTTTTTTGGATACAATAGGAGGCTCATGAAGCACTGCCTCTACCTTGTGAATACCTCCAAACTCTTGAATGGGCTATGGTTATCAAAGTTGCTTGTCCACCTTTTTTTCCACCTTCCCACTTCTTCAGCCAGAGGCTTCTTCAAAGTCGTTGCAATACAGACCGCTACAGAAGATCTTTCTTGCCCACAGCCGTCACCATCTAAAGTAACACCTTAATTAAATGAGCTATAGGTACATTTAATTTTCCTTTGGGGTCAATGAAGTATTTTACATTTAATTTAACTGAATTACCTCTGTGCATAAAGGTGTTAATGATTGTCATCTATATTCCCCATTATTGTGTAGCCTATAACATGGAGAAGGTCCTGAGTTTGATTCCTGGCCTGGGGTCTTTCTGCATGGAATTTGCATGTTCTCCCTGTGCATTTGCATGTTCTCCCGGGTACTCCAGCTTCCTCCCACAGTCCAAAAACATGACTGTAAATTCTCATTAGTGTGCATGGTTGTTTGTCCTGTCTGTCTCTGTGTGGCTCTGCGACAGACTGGCGACCTGTCGCAGAGCAGGTCACCAGTGCTGGTGCCTATCTCCAACATTAGCTGGAGATAGGCACCAGCACCCCTCCCGGCCCCATTGGGGACAAGGGTGTTAGAAAATGGATGGATAGTAAGGTAATATTAATCTTTAACTGTATTTATAACTTCAAATATTCAGTGTAAATGGTGTTGTTTTTGAGGAACCATGAGGAGTGTTTGTCATAAAGGAGAGAGCAAACATCCACGAGTCCCCCACCTGCCAGCACAAAATGATGGGCCTTGAGTGGGTGTAAATCTGATTGATGCCCCTCCTCCCCCCTTCATGTGTCCCTCGTAGACCTGCCTGTGTGTTTACCCTCATCGTCTCCTATTCACATGACCGGCCTGGGAACAAACAGTGCTGCGTGAACTGGACAGGGAGGCAGCAGAGCCCAGCTCAGAGTCAAACATGTTCGCAGAAAGAAGAAAATCCTCTCAAATCAGTCTCATGTGTTGATCGAGACTCCGCTCTCTGATTTGCCCCTTGCACCGGAAAAGCTGGAAGCCCTGATATTTATTAGACACAGGAGTGTGGGACTTTCTGTTTGCCTTAGCTGCATTCTTCACATACCTCCACCGCTCTCCACCCCCCACCTTCTCTCTCTCTGCTTTCTCCGCCGCCACGGCAGACTAGCTTTACCGCTCAGAGTGTAACTGTTGCTGCTGTGAGTTATAAATCCACATACAATGACTGAATGGTGCCATCTTTATCTCCACAGGCTGCACAAAGGTTGGGATATTGCGCTCAGAAGTACGGACTCCGTCTGGTAGCCTGAGCTAACAATAAACAGTGATGACCTAAATATTGGCACCTCAGCTCTGGTTCCCTTTCAAAAAACACAACTTTTTTCTTTTTTTTCTTTTTTTTTGCTGAAGGCTGCTTTAGAGCAGCTTCCAGGTTTTCTGGACAGTTCTCTGAATTCACATGTGTAATGACTTGACTGCTGCCTCTAATGAGTGACATGCCGAGGAGAATTTGTGCAAGTAGAGCAGAACATCTTTACTTCTTGTTATTTTCTTGTCACTGGCTTCACTGGGAATGTCAGACATTCAAAGGAAACATCTGTCTTTCTACTTAAGAGTTTTAACTCCAGAAAGTTCAGGTTAGAAGTTTGAATCCACAGATTTTTATTATTTATTTCTTCTTTTAGGGAGATGAAATTACTACATAGCATGCAAAAGCAATGTTTGAATTTATCGCTGATTCTTTCTAATCCAGACGTAATAAAGATTATTAATCAAATCTGCAGATGCTTCTAACTTCTATTTGGATAAATGTCCTTAGGGAAGTCTCATGATTTTAACCATTGAGAAGGTTGTGGAACAATTCTGGCAAAATGTTTGACAGTTCTTCAAGGCCGAATTGGTCGAGTTAATTTACTTAAATTTCATTAGTTTTGTATGGACTTGGCTTTTAAGGACAGGTAATGTCAGGGCTTTTGGAAAGGATAGAAAAGAATCAAAATGGTTCCAGTTCATGTTCCTGTTGGAATACCCATTCGTGTGCAAGTTTCAGCCATTTGATCCAAGCTGACCAGAAATTGAGCCTCTGCACTGAAACCACTGAAGCTGAAATATAATTTACTGTTACGAACATGGACAAGCCAAATGTCTTCTGGAGAAAATGGAGTACAATGACATCAGATATGTCCAGAGGACTGAATCTCTCAAACCAAAGAAGACTAGAAACGAAGATGGTATATGCTGTGGTTTTTACACCGCAAGAGACACATTTTTATAAAAATAAATGTGAACAGAATCTTAAATCAACACAATTTTGAATTGAGACAATTGGAGAGCCCTCAAGTCAAATAAAATAAAACTTTGTGGATTCTGCATAAAGACATGAACTAATTTCAAATGAACTCCATAAATTCCACCAAAAGTTGTCAAATATTCAGCCAGATTATCCCAGACGCCTGATTATGGCTGTACATATGGATGAACTGCAACATCCTAAGATATTTAGAATCATACTAGGGCTGTGTGTTAAAACTTCGACCTGTATGCTTAATTTTAACTGGATCAAAGACAATACACCACACAATAAAATTCATGTAAACGATATAGTTTGTTCTCATGTTGTATATTTTCCGTCTTAGAAAAAAACATCACAAAACTGATGTGATATTTGTGCTCATGTGGAGTGTTTGCACCCGATCCGTGTTTATGTTCAGTCTGCAGCTTTGAAAACTGCCCTTCAGGAGTCCAGTTTATCATTTTTTTCCTGTGAGGCTTCTTGGAGTCGCCCTCGGATTGTGTTCAGTCACTGCATGAGGACCATCCTTCACGGCCCCCGACTCCAGCTGTGAATCCGTACGGCAAGGGCCTCCCTTGTCTTTGTGTGCACACAGAACAAAGCTGCATTTCCCTGGGATTTCCTCCACATGTGGCTCTAACAAAGGCACATCTTGAAGGAGGTTAGAGGAGTTTTGTCCTTGACTAAACTCTCTCTGCTCAGCTTGCTTTTGTTTTTTTTTTCTCTTTAAATTTAAATCACTGGATTCTAATTTGTTTTTGTTAATATACCATTTCACCAACAAATTGTCTTGTCTTTGGTGTGGATGTTAACAATTCATTGCCCTTGACTTAGCCTCTTTTCTTTGCTTTCTACACACACACAAACAAACACACACACACATGCACATAATTATGGACTCAAGCAACAAAACACACTCTTGTGCACAAGCATGCTCTCTCCCCGATGCCAGAGGAACCAACACTGACAGAAATACAGTCTTGTGGTTTGTGGTGATGCTAACTATCTAAAATATGACCTTTCCACCCAGATTGTACTGATTAAGTACAGAGCTGCACAGCTTAAGGTTTTTACTTCTACACCAAGTTATGTCTTATAAAAAGGATTTTTTTAACCCAAAAGTTTTTGGACAGACCCCTTCAGTCTGTTTAGGTCAGTGGTGATTTACTCTGAGAACTGCAAATACAAATTAATAATAATAATTAAAAAAAAAACTGAAGGAAAGAAATGAAGGAAGTACTTTCAATAGATCTGTTTATGGTCCCATTCTCCAGTATGTCAAATATTTAACATTTTGCCTCTGAGTGCTAAAACTAATGCCACAAATAAGAAGATGTGAAAACAATCTCAGTAAATTTGAGCTATTTTACAATCTGTGGTCACTTTAAATATATATATTATGGAACCAGAGCAATTGCAAGTACTGAGACTCATTTATCTCTAATCTGTATTCGAATCATTGACAGCAAGGTTTAGCATTAGGCAATACCAAGTAACTTTTGGGTACTCTATTCTATTGTATCCGGTAGGGGAGTAGTTCAAGTCCGGTAGAGGACTTGAACTACTCAAACCTTTCCTAACCAAAAACTTTTTGCAACATAAGGTTCCAACACAGAGCTAAAGAAAACAACTGTATTGCTCAGACAACAGCTCATCTAAAACGTTAGCACAATGTAGAGTCACAGACATAACACCAACAACGGGAATCAGGAGTTGAGTTTAGTCAGAGACGTTTACACCAATCATTGAGTAAAAAATCTAACCCTTGGGAAGAAGACATCTCTTAACTTTAATATATATTCTGTCATTTTAAAAATAACTATTTTTATTTTTGAATGGAGCATTTTGCTACTGGTTGTTTGGTGGAGTTAAATCTGATCCCAATCTATTATTTATATAGTTTTATAGCTTAAATGTGCTGGATTGTGATGTACAAACTGATGTACAGTTGCTCTGTTTAAAGTTTTTTCAGGTATTATTTTTGAAATTTCCCATCTAAATGTTTTCTGTAGCAACATATTTTCTGTTTCGTCTATGAAGGAAAGCGTTGGATACATGAAAATATGTATATTCTGGAAGGAACTTTGAAATAAAAAAGTTAAAAATAAGCACCTTATCAGTGTCTCACTGAATGCCAAAAGTAAAAAAATAATTTTACTGTTCAACAATGACGATCTGTGTTATATTTTGCTTTTTTTTTAAAGATCTGGGTGAATGTGTGTGTTTTACTAAACGGATTGCAGGTTAACCATTCGTTTATCTTGTCAGAGTGCTGCACAGGAATGTTACAGTTTCCAGAGAGCGCCAAGCCATGGATCAAAGTAAACCTACAGCTGCTGACGGACCAGCTGTGGAGTAATGGGCCTCTAGTTTCAACTGTTACCATGGTAATATGTGTGTAAGCGTGTGGTCTGTTTGTTAACAGAACAAGTGGCTGATGATAGGAGCAGAAGCCTCGTGTCTGTTTTCAAACTTTGGCTGGAGGTTCAGTTTAGCTTGTGATGCCAGGTCTGTGTGTGAGAGTGTGTGGGTTGGGAGGCGGGGGGTGAGAGTGTGGGGCTGTTTTACTCACATCTGCAGCTTTCTTCTCAGACAGTTCCAGTTTTTCCTGAGCATCTTTGAGGCCCTCAGAGAATTTGTCCAATTCATCCTCCGTCTGCTTCAGCTTCTTCTGGAGGTCCAGCAGCTCATCCTCCAGCTGCAACAGGACCAGAGGTTACTTCTGCATTAGAAGTTTCATTATTTACAAAATAATGTAAAATTTGCACTTTTAATGGACTTTCAAGGCAACTTTTAGAGCAACTTCACAATAAAAGTGTCATTATTTACCGAATGTCGTTTTATGACATAGACATTCATATAGACTCCTTCATGACAGAACATCTGTCAGGATGGCAGATGTTCATGACAGTATCATGTCAGTCTTATGCACACCCCGTCAAATAAAGTGTTACCCTTTTCCAGCAGTCTCACCTGTTTCCATCCTCAGTTTCCATGCTACCTTGAAATAGTTGTATATGCTGGAGCGCCTGGTGAACATTTTTAAAACACCTGACGATATAAACAAATCTTGCAACAGCATGACCTTACACTGAACAGTATAGATAAGTACAACCTTGTACTTAAGCTCATTTACTCACAGGGAAACAAATAATAATAACCTGCATGTTTGTTTGCTTCCCCAAGTATCTCTTAAATATCAGCATCACAAAACATTTTTTTTAATTCAGCACAACATTTTTCAAGTTGTTCTTACTATCTAGGAGTTTTCAGCTAGTAATCAAGGACTTCCTGCTTCCTTTAAATATTACATATTTTTATAACACTTTTTAGCCATTAAGCTGAATGAAGATCTATTTTTGTCTTGCCACCACACAGTCAGCAAGAAAGCCTTACCTGTCCTACCATCATAAACAAATAAAATCTGTGTTAGTGTGAAACAATGTATGAATATGTAGAAAAGCAACTGATGCCTAGTGTTAAGTATGGTAGGGGATCTGTGATTCTGTGGGCCTGTTTCTGTTCCAGAGTCCCTGTAAATCTCGTTATAGTGTGATGCATCATGAATTGTTTACCTACCAGGAAACGAACGTCAGAAGGACTCTATTGGAAAACTTGAAATAGGTCATGATTGGGTCTTTCAGCAAGGCGATGATCTAAAACATGTGGCAATATTAACATAGAAATGGCTCCGCAAGCATTTATTTTGCCAAAGAAATATCAACTTTTAGGGCCACAACACATCAGAAAATATATCAGTTAAGATTAATCTACTTTTTCTGACTTTTTCCTTTCTTTATAATTTCAAATGTCCCATCATTCTGTCTTAGGCTTAGTATTGCAGCCTCTGATTACCTTTCAGTATGATGTGCAGCTCTAATTATTTATTTTCACCTTCTTTTTTGTCCACCGAATAAATATACTTAAAGTAATGACAGAATTTTTCTATTTTTATTTTCATATGTTTGATTTACTATTACTTCATGTTGCTGCAGTAAAAGATTCATTTATTTATCACTACTGGTGCTGTGTCTTCAACACCTCTCCCAACTTAACTTTAAAATAGGATAAAATTAAACCTCACAAGTTTAAGCAAAATGTCTCACATCTCATCGCCAATTGTAATTGAGTTCGGGACGTCAGTGAAGCCAAAGTTTTGAACATTACTGATAGCAAAGCGGTGGCTGATTTGAGAGTCTAATTGTGTTTATGATGTAAAGCAACATTTAAATGGCCGTGGTAGCTATCAGTCTCTCCTGACAAGAGCACCAGTGTGCAGCTGATACCTCCGTTTCTCTGTTCGCACAGAGACAGAGACTCAGTTGTTCATTATAATCAGTGTCACTCTGAGAGCCTGTGAAGTATGTCTGATAATCCAGCTATATTCTGCTCAGACGTTCTCTCCTGATGCCAAAAATACACCCGTTATCGGCGAGAACAGACATCTGGAGCTACAGGGCTACTGTGTCTTTCTGAGAATGTGTGTGTTTATGTTGAAAGCACCTTTGCAAGCACTTTGTGATATCTATTCAATTAAAAACACATTTCTGAGCTGGGAGAGGTGGGATGTTTGAGCCAGCTCCTGGGTGGTCTCTACTGATGACCCTTCTTCTCTCAGCGGCTCGAATCAGAGGTTTAAGACAAACTTTTTCAAAATGTAGCCGGAAATGATTGTTAGTTTCTAGTTGCTTACCTAGAAAGTGATTTGTCACCATAAAAAGACACACAATTCAGTGTGCAAGATTTGTTGACGCAAAGTTCAGTTTTTCATTTTGGTAATCTTTCCCTTATTTATTTATTTATTTATTTAGTTATTTAGTTATTTACATTTAATCATGAGGTTGTTCAATGCAGAAAATGACCTGAACTATTAAAAAGCATTGACTCAGAAGAGCAGAAGAAAACCACTTTGTAAAAGAAAGTAATGATGCCTATAAAAATGTTTAATGGCATCAAGATAAGAGCGATGAGGAAATTCTTCACAGTCTATAAAAGTTTTTAGACTGATTCAGTGGGGATTGGTATTGAAGCTAATCTGAGCTCAGAAACTCAATAAAAAAAATATTATTTCAGACTGCAGCTCTAAAACTGCATATATTTTACTTTTAAAACAAAATTTCTGATTAATAAAAAAAAATAAAGACGAGGCCATATACTGTTATTAGCCTACTCCCAATGCTGCATTTTTCCCACCTGTTTGCATTTGTCCTCGGCCGCCTTCTTATCCGTTTCCGCCTGCTCTGCCCGGTCGATGGCGTTCTCCTTGTCCAGTTTCAGCATCTGCATCTTCTTCTTGATGGCCTCCATGGTGTCGACTGAGTTCTTTTTTTCTCAGATGTATGGGAAAGCACCTTAAAAAGTGTTTTTAATGCCTCCTGTTGCCTTTTAATGAGGGGAATATGTTAGTCTTCCAGTGGAGCGCTGCTGAGGAACAATAAAAGGGAAAGAAACAGAAAGGGAGAGGACAGAAGGAAGGAGACAGAGAGAGATGTGGAAAGAGATGGAGAGCCCAGCCCTATATGGGTAGTTATTTGGGCTTCAGCAGAACCTGCCTCCTGTCTCCAATCACCCTCTCCTCCTCCTTCATCTCCTCCTCCTTCATCTCCTCCCATGGTTCAGTACTCCCTCCCTCTATCCAACCTTCCTCTCCATCCTTTCTTCACTCTTTTCATTCCTCTCCTCATCCCTCCAATCAGCACTCTGCTTTCACTCCATCCTGACTCCCTGACTATCAGCCTCTCAGCAAGTCTCTCCCCCCTATCAAACTGAATCCTCTCTGTGAGGAACGGCCAGGCTGCTCCACTCCACTTACCCTTTACCCTGCCTGATCTCCTTATTTGGGCTGCTGGGTTTTCACATACCAACAGGTCTGGCTTCCACATATAACCTCTTGCAAGTTTTCCATCAGTACACATGTCTGACACTTGCGTGACAAACACGTGCTTGATCAAGTAACATAAGCATAAAGAGAAAGATGAGTTGCGATCATATTCTTAACTTTGGATGTCACTTTATGAGTGTGGCCTTGAAGCTGCATCAAGTACACAAAACTGTCTGGTGTGGAGAGCATTTGAAAGGACATTCAGACTGGTGCAAAACTAACTCTGAACATCACCCAAGAAAATATCATCCTTACAATAAAACATGGTGGTGGCACCATCATGCTTTCCTTAAAGGGGAAGTATTATGTATTTTCCAGACACACAGTGACATTTTATGGCACAATCTATTTTACCTTCAGTTGTTATAAAAGTGTTGAATGCATCAAACTTGACTCAAAAGAAATTTAGCTTTGCAATTTAACACATTGATCTTGGGTCTCTTTAAGAAACTCCAGTTCTTTCTGAGACTCTGCCTTCAGCATGTCTTCACAACATTCCTCTTTTAAGTCTTTAAAATTGTTCTTAGGAGTGTTGCACTGAAAAGTAGTTTGCATGGTGAGCTCAGCAGATGTGCAGTTCCTCCAGGTGTTTGCTAATTGCTGCTGCAGCTGGTAGTCTGGCAGAGGAGGAGCTGTGTGGAAGTTGATTTTACCTAAAGCATCCCTTTTAGCGTAGTCCGAGATGATGGGAAGATGGCTAGAGGTAAGGTAAGATGGAAGAAAACCTCCATCAAGTGGAGGTCAAAGTTTCAGTGAGAAGATGCTGAATGGCAGCCAATGCATTCTGCAAATGTGTCCCTGTCTTATCAATACTTAGCAAAACTGTTTTGGTTTCATAACTGTAGAATGTAATACAGTTTTGTTACACTGCTGTGGCTGTTGCAAGTGCAATGAGAAAAGTGAAAGAAAAGAAATGTGATAAAATTTATATACAGTCTGGAAGAAGAGATTTCTGGTCCCCTGTGCACCTTGTATTAGATTTTGATGAGTGAGCGATGAAACCAGAGAGGAATTATGGGAACATCGCAGAACAATTTACACAGTCAGCCTGTAAACAGTGAGAAAATATGCAGAAAAACCAAAAGACCACATCAGTAGGCAAAAATACATTAGCATGGATGTGTACTGTGGAACTGGATAGCAATGTTGTCGAAAATTATACAAAAGTTTTGATTTATTTTAACCATCTTGTTATCTGCATCTGTACAGATTTGATAATGGACTTAAACCATTTCATAAAAACCTAGTAAGTGATTAAAAACTTCAAATAATGTTTGTGCTGGAATATATTTTATAAATGTTTATACAACAGTATTATCTCTCATAAAATCTAGAAAAGAAACATCCTCTATAGCCATAATTTATATTGATGCAGTATATTTTATGTTGAATAGTTACACAAGAGTTGCAGCCAATGAGGTTTCAGTTTTCTCTCTAAATGGCGTCATACCTGAACTACAAGGTGGACACCACTACTGGCTTAAAGGCACAGTGAAAACCAGCTCCAATTTGCTCAAATCCATATAAATAAGCCAATGACGTTTAGAGAATATGTTCTGTGGAGTGAAGAATCGATATTATAAATTCATAGGCTTATGGTTCAGAGGTATGTTTGTAGAGGAAGGATGAAGCTGAAAAGAGCACGCTGGCTACAGTGAAGCATTGTGATGGCTTTGTCAACTAAAGAGGCCATTATTGTCCTCTGACACTCTGTCTAGAGCAGGGGTCTCAAACTCCAGTCCTCGAGGGCCGCAGTCCTGCAACTTTTAGATGTGCCTCTGCTGCACCACACCTGAATAGAATAATCAGGTCATTAGCAAGGNAGAACTGATCTACACAAGGAGGAGGTAATTAAGCAATTTCATTCCAGCGTTTTGTACCTGTGGCACATCTAAAAACTGCAGGACTGCGGCCCTCGAGGACTGGAGTTTGAGACCCCTGGTCTAGAGGAATGAACCAAAATACCAGGAAACTATAGAGAAAAGCTTGTGGAAGATAATCCAACATATTTGACCCAAGTCAGGCGGCTTAAATTCATTTCTACCAAATATTAAAGAAATATATGAGAAGTTCTGAGTATGAGAAAGTAAAAACATGTTGGTATTCCTATGTGACTTAAAACAGGGATAGGTTTACTCTGATTTGGAGCCAGAAAATAAAAGAAAGATAAAGTCTTTTTATGCAGCGTAAACATCTGGTTTCATCTGTACATCTGAAGTTGCAGCTTAGAAGCCGAAGAACAAATTTAAAGTCAGAATAATTTTTAGCTTATGATTTAGATTATGTCTGTATGCCAAAACCACACACTTTTAGTCATCATCCTAGTTTTATTTGAGAATTAAAAATTACAGTTAAAATTGTGAACAAAATTTTATGTTTATCTTGCAGAAAACATGATGCTGTATTGGCTTGTTCGGTAAGAGATTCATTGAAAGAAGAAAGTTTATCCTAAATGTGAAGACCAGCCTCATCATTACTTTGCTCTGCTTCTTTAAGCAGGTGTTGTTTGTCTCCTGTGTCTGCTGCATGAATGTCACAGAGTTTGACTCAGTGAGCATGAGTGATTTCTTGAATATTTATTTAGCTGACTTCCTTCAGCTCTTTTCCAGCCACAGGAATGCAGCGGATGGAACCGGACTGAAGAAGAATAGCATCCGATCAAAGGGAAATTGTTCTTTTTTTATTATTTATTATGTATGATGAATAACAGATCATGTTGGGGAAGAAGATGCAACCACAGAGGAAAACGTCTGCCGAGCTGAACAAACTTTGCAGTCTTCCTAGAACCAAAACAGCAAATTCTCTTACTAAGGGTTCATCAGTGAACTCATGTGCCTTTGGGGTGGAAACATAAAGCATGACTCATGTCGGCTGTGAAGCACTCCTCTTCTGCACCTTTTTGCACCCCTGTAGACAGAAGCACATACTTTCAGTGTGACGTTAAGCTTCTGAACTGCCTGTGATGATGTCGTGCCCTCCACAACCAGCCCCACTTCCCCTCTCACCCCTTCCCCTCAGGCTTCACTGCTCAGGCTGAGGCTCGGCTGTGAGACTGAGGTCTGCATGTTTGAACATCTTTTTAAAACACATCACTGTGACACAATCTGCTGCATGGTTACTGTTTCACAACTTCAGATGTCATCCCAGATGTACTTAATTAATATGTTGTAACAGGCAGCTTGAGTCAAATGACTCCAGTACAGAAAGTGCAGAACGTTCAACATGTTTTTCTCTTTTGTTTAATTAATCTTAATTGTTTCTTCCAGCTTGAGTGACTTATAGGTTCAATACACAACTCTAACACTCTAGGACAGTTCGAACACCTGAACTGCACCTGAAGTTTGGGTGGTAGAAAGTAATCAGGTAAGAAAAGGAAAAATCTCACAGTTCGAATATATAGAAGTATTGTTTATGGCCAGGAGGAAGTTACAACTTCTGTTGACATTCATCCCAACAACAAAACATTGTTAAGATGTTATATTCAATCTGCTGCTGGACATGGGCTCATGTCAATCATTTCATGGTTTTTGTTTACTTCACAACCGTATTCACTCACCATCAGTTATCGTGCCAGTGTGGATTAGCTTCCGATGAGTAAAAAGTGAGAACATTCCTGAACTATGCTAGCTTTAAAGTAATGACAGAGGCAACCGGCTTCCAAATATGGCATTAAATGTATGAAATGCCAAGGCAAGACACCTGAAAACAAAAGAAAGAATGACATTACTAATAATATTTTCACATGAGAGGATGCTTTGAATGCTAATTGTGGTATTAATCCTTTTCAAGGTAACATGAAAATAATTATTGTTAGTATTCAAATGTAACAAGAACAAGAGCTGCTGGCTAATTTTCTTGAGTTCAATTTACATTTTAAGTTAAAACGCTGAAAAAATCAAATGTAGTCATTTTCTAGGTCCACATTTTAAAAGTAGGGGGAATTAGTGACATTAGCAACCCGCCAGGGATTAGCTTATTGTTGAGCTTATTGATGCACTGACAATTAGCAATACAAGCTAATAACATCAATGTATTTCTTTGGAAAATGAACTTTAACATTGGAGGAAGTTATTTAGACTCAATAAGATACAAATAGAAGCATAAAACATATTTGTTTCCTTGCTTCAATCGATGTCAGTAATGCAGCCATACTGGATGCTGAAATCAGGGTCAGGAGAATCCTGCAACTTCCCTATTTAGCACTTCAACTTGAACATTAAACTTTGAAACTGCAAGCAGATTGTAAGATTTGTCATATTTGAGTTCACAACTGAACTCCTTCATTCAGCAGTGTCTAACCTCGGTCCTCAAGGACTCACGTGTTTTAGGCGTGTCCCTGCTTTTACAAAACTGATTCAAGTGAATAAATTGTTTCCTGGGCAAGTCATTAAATTAACATATGTTTTATTCAGGTGTGTTGAGTCAGGGAGACATCCAAAACTTGCAGTGCAGAGACCATTGAGGACTGACTGTCTAGACGACTGACTTTATTCTTTAGGAATGTTTTTTTCTTGTTCCTTCTCTTTTTTTTCTACAGTCTTAAAATGGCAGTAGTTCAAAAAATGAGCTTAAAAGTTTAAGATTCATGATCAGTGTTTCATGATAAATTTACAAATCAGTTCACTAAGAAATGCAAGAAAATAAAGGTAAGATAAAACCTTAATATAATGAGATTAGGCTTTTAAATGTATCTCTGATTCATAACACATTGTGTCAAGATGCTGACAGTAATCTGATAGGAAGAGGGGCTGTAGAGAGGCTTAATGTCTTGACAAATCTAAAGACTTCTTTCCACAGCGACTCTTTCCAACCGGTTTAGAAAGAGATCCCAAGTTATGCTCTGGCCTGACCAAAGGGTTTTGGGTGTGGCCTTTGGTCTCGTCATGTCCGGAACCCCTATGAATGAAGGTGATCACATGACCACTTCCTTCTGTGGAACGACCACCTTAATGTGGTTCAGGAGTTTGATTAGCCCTACGATGCTGGGGGCTTTTCTGTCCACAGCTTTGCCCTTTGGATGATCTCAATGATGGTAGAGCACAGTGACTGGTAAACCTTAGAGAGATTAACCAGCCCTGGAGCCAGAGATAGTAGGGATTTTGCCAGTGGGAACCTGGAGGTTCACCATAATTTCCTGAAATTTGGCCCGACTCAGGTCAGAAACTATAGGAAGCCTTTTCGAGGAAGAAATATCAAATCGGGCAGAGTATGAGCTGGGTGGCAAGCAGGGCCCTCTATTTCAGCTTTTGGAGAATGGATTCTTTCTTACCTTCTCTGTAAATCTATAACTTTTCACTAGATTACAAAGCATCTTTTATTTGATACTGTCAGCTCTCTCCTTCAGGATAGTGTCAGTTTAAAAGCATTGCATGATTAGTGGAGTGTATTATTACCAAATTTGCACCTGTATACCATAAAAAAGTTTTTAAAAGTCTCAGATTTCAACAGTAAACTGACTAAAACAAAAAGGAAAGTGCTAAGTACACAGAAGTGCAATATAATGAAATCTTCTTAACACCTGGTAGCTTGCTATAGCTACAAATACAGGTCAAAGGAGACACAATCACATGGTTAAAGTGTGTGATAAAAGTAAATTCATGACATGCTGATGACACACCAGCTTCAGGAACTCTGTCCTCTGCAGACCTTATAAGGAGATTATTCCTTGGAGTCGCTATCAGACAGACTGACAGACATGCTGACTGCTCACATAGAGGATGTCGGGTAGATGAGACGTTCAGTCAACACAAATTATCCGCCGCTTGGTAAAGCTGCAGTTATTATCGCCGCTCTGCACTTCTTCCCTATTCACGACGGCTCTAATTTAGTTCCTGTCTCCTCCCATGCTTCAGTCCTCAACAATGTTTTTCCTTTCTTTCCTGCTTCCTGCTCTCGCCTGCTGCCTTTACTTCAGGTCTAATATTACAGAGTTTTCCTGTTTGACCGTGTTCTCACCTCCTGTTAACTGTGTGTACTCACATAAAGAGTCATGCTCATACATCTGGCTGTAGCTGGATTTCACCACTTCGGTCACAGTGTAGAAAACGTGTGTGTATGTGAATGTGTTTATGGAGAGGAGGGTGGGGGGTGGTTGACTTTAACAGGCAGGGTGAGTGAGGATGAGGATGGGCTGGACTTCCAGCTCCAGAGTAAGAAAGAGGAAAACCCTCCCACAGGAAGCCAGCGCTCCACTCCACATGGCCTTTTAAGGTAAAAAACTCCCCAAAACTTTTCTCGCTGGGGAATATATAGTCACATTTAAAGCTACAGTAAGAACAGGGGAGGAAACCATGCAGTTTTGACAGATTTTATGAGAAGTTCCCAAATAATTTCACATATTCATAATCAGAGACTAAACTTGGACAGAGGAACTTGTCCCGTTTCTAATTAACCCAGCTGTTTAGTTTTTTTTAGAGCTGTGTGGGTAGTTAAAACACATTTGCATAGCATTTCACTATCACAGTGAAATTAAACATCACTTCTGACTCTGACTGTATCTTTATGACAGAGTCATTGGACTGCTGCTGCTTACACTGATGAGGCACTCAGCTACTTTCTGAGTCACATTAAGAGGAGTGTGGGAAACAGGCCTCATTGGTCTTTACCACATGGGAGAATTATCTACAACTGGAATGCTCTGTAAACAGCGGAGGGCATCCACAAGCTGCACCCTTAGTTAAGTGTGCTATTTGGGAAATTACACGTTCACATACATTCCAGGTCTCTTGATGTTCATGATGTTGCATTTATGCTTAAAGGCAGAAAAAACACTGTGTAGGTTTGCTCTTGAGTTTAAACTCAAATAATAACATAGCTTTCAGGGAAACTGATGTTTTAGGGTCTTACAGCAGAATGAAATGATGCCATTTTATACTACCAGATAGCATGGATTTGTGTTATTGTAATCTTTCTGAGCCACTATGCTTCTAATGAAACTTTAGGGACTTTAACTTTAGGGACTGCATTTTACCCTAGACAGCGACTTAAAATGAATTCCAGAGTCACACTGTTACTGCTCTACCTTCTGTTTAAAAAAAGCGTAAGAAAAGAACTGCTTTAATATTGCATTACTATGTTTCAAACTCCAGCTAAGGCAGAAGTTGAAACATCAACCTCTGATGAAGCAGAAATGTTTTTTGCACATTTAAAAGATTTTTGCCTATCACAACTCTGAGATACAATATGTGTGGTACACTGCAACGAAATGTATGTAAAAACTAACCAAGCATCACAGAAATGTTAACTTATAAAGACATTCTCTGCTCAGATCAAAATTCACTCACCTCGGCATGCTGAACCCTTAAAGTTCCTGATCTAGAATGAGAGCAGGATCTACTTTCAGATTAATTAAACAAATTGTTATTCAGTCACTTGGGGAGCCTATAAACTGAAACTTTAAGCCAAGATGGTCAAGTAATCATGAAGTATGGAAAAGAAAAAGCATAGGACATGCATATCATGGCAAAAAAGTCACATATAAGAAAGTGAGCAAGCAGCATGTATACTTTAAATACATGACAGTATGTAATGTTTTACTAAATGTGGTTTCTTTGCAATTGGACCCACACAAAATGTATTTTGAGCTGCTCCAACATACAGCACACAAAATTCTCACATCTGGACTAAATATGTTGTGTGAAAGACCCATCAGAAGAAGGTTTGGTTGTATTTTGTTTCATACCTATTGTTGGCTAGAAAGTGTTTGGATGACCCATATGACCTGTTTTATCTAACATTTAAAACAGCTGTATTGTAGATGTGCTTCTCCATCTGGTAAAAATTTGTGTATATTGGAAATTATGTGCACCTGCGTTTTAAATCAAATGTAATGGGACATAAACCAAAAAAACATTAACACAATCAACTTAACACTTAATACCCACAATACTGTGGGTGTGAGTTATGGAGGTAATGATCTTTAGACCATTCATGTTCTGGTGCTTCCTGCTGACATTTGTGACCATGCCAAGTTCTGGGGATCTTTGTCTGTTTTCTCAAGAAAGGAAAAACATTGTTGAGGAAACACAATCCTTTGCAGTGAGGCAGTCTTTATTGTCCTGCTGGTTGAGGAAGCAGCCGTCTGAGTGGGTTATCATGATGTGTGGAATCTGCCAGCATTTAAAGTTTGTCACGTCCCAAAGATTTCTGCTGCTCTACGTTTAAATGAGAAAAACCAATGGACATAGCTCTCAGTGTTGTAGTTATATGGTGCAACGCGTCTGTTGTTCTAAATCATTATCTTTATCATCAAAAACGCTGGGTATGTGCGTGTGTCCCCACCTTGGAGCTGTCTCAACACAACACTGCTGTTATCTTCACCCAACATTTGCCTGTTTGACATTGTTTATGGTGGTTCAGTAAATAATGACCTGCAGATGAACAGCTGTCTTTTCACAATTAGACTTTATCTCCTCATCAGGCTCCCTCTCAGAAAGATGAGCTGACAGTGAGGGAGAAACGAAGACCTGAGGTTTTCTGTCCAGACCAAAAAAGGCAGAGTTTGACCTTGTAAGATTGATCTAATGTGGTTCGTACAACTTCTTCAAATCATAAGTTTAAGCAATTAATATTTACTCGTCCTGTACTTTGCAAAAACATTATTATCCCTTGATTGAAATCATAAACTTGCATTTTGTTTATTGGGACTTTATGCAATAAAATTGTGAAATGGAAGAAATGTATAAAGAATACCTTTGGCTGCAAATACAGTTGTGAAATGTGACAGCTCCGTCTCGAAGGCGGCTCTTAGTCCACCCAGGACTTTTGCACAGCTGAATGGCTGCCATGGGAGATTAAATGATTTCTCAAATACGCATAAAAGAATCAAGACAACACTATAGGTATGTTTTTATGAGGGAAAAAGCATTATGGAATAATGTAAAGCTAAAATATGTCTTTTTTTTTTTGTTTTGCTGTAAAAGAAATTTGTGTCCACTTCACAGTTATGCATTACTTTGTGTGGTCATAAAATCCCAATAAATACATCAAAATATACAAACATACATACATGTTTTTTTTTCTTATCGTAAATTCCTGCACTTTCTAACTAACTGTAAATTCTTGCAAACAATTAAAACTGGCACCTGAACTGAAAGCCAGACTACTTTACCTCCGTCGGCCTTCTCCTGGGGGAAATATTTAGCTGTTTAGTTTCAGAATACTCCAGATTCTTAGTCGGCTGCCAACTCGGTGCTGAATTACTGAGTCTGCTGGAAAAGAGGCTGATGAGAGTGGTGAAAGAGAGCAGAAGAACTGTAACGATGTGGGCTCTAAAACCAAAACAATTAGCTATAATGAGCTATAAAGCTCTATAGCGCTGAGGAAAGCCACAGAGTTTGTATATAATTAATCTCTTCTGCTTTGACAGCTCCTGTCCGTCAGCCTTTTTGATAACACGATTCTCATTAAGAGATCTAAAACATTTTTAGTTGCCTTCTTTTTTGTGTGTGTTTGTAAGTGATATTAGGCTTGACCTCTTGGAAGTACTCAAAGCCGAAGCTGTTCCCATTTAAACAAAGCTGTATTAGAGAGGTTATCTCAGGGCCAGCCTTCAAGATCCTGAGCAGGAAGAATGCATGACGTGAGCCCAGCAGCAGCAGTATCATTTTGCTGATACGCTGCTGATAACTGCCAGCAACTGCCCTGTGAAGTGAATCATGAAGTGCTGCCACTGCCATCAAATCACGTGGGGGGTCAAAGGTCGTACTATGATAGATCAACACCCTTCCTGGATTAGAAATGAAAGCCAAATTGTAGAAAAGATGGTGTGTGAGAAAATCCCCTCTGCCGATGCCTGCAGCCAAATGACACTGAACAGCTGTTACAGATTTACTTCTTGAGGCAAGCTTTATTATTCACACAGAAGTCTTTACTGTACGATTCAGCAGCTCACTGAGTCACTTTTCTAAATTTTCTAAATTCTCTCTTCGCAACCCCCTCTTGTTTAATATCCTCAGGCTGCTAATCTTCATGCTGAAGATTTGCTTGCAGAAGATGACCATCCTTCCCCTCCAGCCACTGTGAGGGCTAAGTTTGGGTCTGCTGGCAGTGCGGTCCTCCCACTTTGTTTCAACCTGGGCTTTAATCCACCCAGCCAGGCCTCAGAAAGTCTTCCCAGCTGCTTACCCAGAGAGGGCGTGAACTTCCCAATGACATCTGGACAGAATAACAGCTTATTAAATAACTTAATGATTGTTCTGCTCCTGTTCTGTAGATTTGTTCCCACAAGATTTATATTGTCACTGTTGTACAATCCATAGTTAGTGTAAAAATCTATCTGTAGTTTACTTTTCTGCCCTCTTGATCAGAAAGTGTAGCTGTGTGTGGAAATGTATATTTCCATACTCATGCACTTTTTAACATATGGTTTCATTTAGGTACTAATACAAGAGTCATTCTTCCACGCAAACAAAGAAGAACTTACATCTATTTATTTATTTCACGTGCAACTTTTCAAATTTGTTCGGATTTTTTTAGATTTTAACCATAACCCAATTTCTCCACTCTTTTGCTGCAGCAGAATGACTTGCACTACAGGATTTCACTTTTGGTATTCCACACCCATTCCCCCTGCGTCCCTGGTAGGAAATAATTTTGGTTTCTACTTGTGGGGGTGTCCCTTTAACATTGCGCTGCTTGGATGCCAAGTACAGTAACTATGTGTGAGCAACTCCCTCTTCTGGATTACCAGAATATTACACTGATTTTACACCAATTATTTTCCTTGCACAGAATAAACATTTACTTTTTCAAAAATGTTACTATACTTTCAAATTGCCCTCATTCTTATGTTAAACTATAAACTCCAATGTATATAACAATATGAAAAGTGTGGTGTGCATGTTTTCAGCCATCATGTTTTACAGTACAGCTGCAATTTCTTTGACAGTTGATTCAAGCAGCTTCATAAAATCTAGACACTTCAAAACTTCCTCATTCTTCTTTGCTAAATAGCTCAAAGTCAGCCAGATGTCATACATAGTTTTGTAAACATTGCTTTTATAATATTTTAAATTCTCAGTAGGATTTAGCAAAGCTATTCTAGCACATGTAGATAATTTCATGATTTTAAGTCCTGGATTTGAAATAATGGATTTGCTCTAGATTACCAGTTGGATATTTTTTAGCCTTGGTAAAAATGTTTAAAATTGTAAATGGTTTGTACTTGTACAGCACCTTATCAAGACATCCTGGACCCCAAAGAGCTTTACACTATATTCAGTCATTCACCTATTCACGCACACATTCACACACAGATGGTGGCAAGCTACTGGACAGTAGCCACAGCTGCCCTGGGGCAATCTGCACCGGCACCACCGGGCTCTCCAGCAGGCAAAGTGGGTGAAGTGTCTTGCCAAAGGACACAACAGAGGCGGACAGAGCACATGCAGACATGACAATGTGGGTGGGTCTGTCGGTGATCCCTCGTCATGGTGGAGCAGAAGGGGACAGTGGCTGATTTTCAGACCTTCGTGAAGGTAGATAAGGTCAGTGGATAAGACCAGTTTGTCATGCAAGTATCAGCCAATCACTGACCTCTGAATTTCCCTGGTTTAGATATTTGAATAATCTGACCAAATCATTTTTTTATAATACTCTGATGCATATTAAAGCCATGAAAGTAAAATACAGCACGTAGACATTTTACTTTATTGAACAAAAAACATCCACAGCAGGCAGGCTTGCCATATTATCTGAGTTTATACTCGATATTGTATCCCTTTTCCACAATGAAGAAAATTCAGAATATTCAATAAATCTGGCAAACGGAAAAAAAAAGATTACCTAAACATCCAAATTCTAAAAATTTACTCAGCAACTAAAAATGCTTCAGTTATACAAATAAAGTATCCTATAACTATAAGTCAGTGTCCTGCAACTAAGGACAGAGTCATTGAATGTAAATGAAAACCAAGTGGAAGATAAATGAACCAATAAGTAAAAATGATCTTTAACACCACAAAATATCTGGAGACCAACTCTAAAACAGAGGACTTTTGATTCAGTTTCCATCCAGTGTCTTTTTTATTATGAACATTTTGAAACAAACATCACAACTGAAATGTTTCTTTCCAGAGTACAATTGTCATGTGAATTCAAATCATGTTTGCGACTAAGCATTTACAAACAAACATCACAGATGAAAGATTTCTCTCATGTGTGGATTCTCATGTGTGAGGTCAAATTACTTTTCTGACTAAACATTTTCGAGCAAACATCGCAGCTGAAAGGTTTCTCTCCAGTGTGGATTCTTGTGTGTGAGAGCAAATTATGATTGTGACTAAACACTTTCGAACAAACATCGCAGCTGAAGGGTTTCTCTCCAGTGTGGACTCTCATGTGTGAGATCAAATTATTTTTCTTACTAAACATTTTCGAACAAAAATCGCAGCTGAAAAGTTTATCTCCGTTGTGGATTCTCATGTGTAAGGTCAAATTATTTTTCTGAGTAAACATTTTCGAACAGATATCGCATCTGAATGGTTTCTCTCCAGTGTGGATTATCATGTGTGCGGTCAAATAATGTTTGTGACTGAACACTTTTGAGCAAACATCGCAGCTGAAGGGTTTCTCTCCAGTGTGGATTCTCATATGAGAGGTCAAATTATATTTTTGACTAAACACTTTAGAACAAACATCGCAGCTAAAAGGTTTCTCCCCATTGTGGATTCTCATGTGTGAGGTCAAAGTATTTTTCCTACTAAACATTTTTGAACAAACTTCGCAGCTGAAAGGTTTCTCGCCAGTGTGGATTCTCATGTGTGAGATCAAATTATTTTTCTTACTAAACATTTTCGAACAAACATCACAGCTTAATGGTTTCTCTCCCGTGTGGATTCTCATGTGTAAGGTCAAATGATGTTTGTGACTAAACACTTTCGAACAGACATCGCAGCTGAAAGGTTTCTCTTCATTGTGGATTCTCATGTGTAAGGTCAAATGATGTTTGTGACTAAACATTTTTGAGCAAGCATCGCAGCTAAAAGGTTTCTCTCCATTGTGGATTCTCATGTGTGAGGTCAAATTATTTTTCTTACTAAACATTTTTGAACAAACATGGCAGTTGAAAGGTTTCTCTCCAGTGTGGATTCTCATGTGTGAGTCTAAATTTCTTTTGTAGCCAAACGTGTGTCCACATAACTTACAACAGAACTCGTTTGGTTCTGAGTTGGTTCGCTTGTGTCGTTTTGAGTTCAGATTTCTATTACATGCTTTACCATTGTGACCAGACCTAAACGTCATTTCTACCTGACCTTTCCTCATTGAGTCTATGTTCTTATTTGCTGTAAAACATTTGGCTTTATCCACAGAGTCTGAAGAACGGTTGCTTGAAGGGCTTCCATTCCAGTCATTTCTCCTGTCTTTAGCTTTTGGCCTAGAATCTGGCAAGTGCTTCAGTTCTTCAAAGCTTTGATGGTTTACATCATCATCATCATCATCATCATCACCCTGGTCCTCAGTGACTTCAGTCTCTGAGGTGTTGGAGTAATCTGCACAACCTTGATTACTAGTGGATCCTGCAGCTCCACGGTGGTCTTCTGGAAATCCTCCATCTTTCATTTGGTGTCGATGAAGGGGTGAGAACAGAAAAGACTCTTCATCTTCTTCGCTTATAGCTGGCATGAGGGGCTTTGGACCCTCCAGGTCAAAACTCAGGCTGTGTTCTTCAGGAGCATCTTCTTTCACCACCAACATCTGCTGAACATCTGCAGGACCATTGAAAATCATTAAGTTCATCATAAACCATTGCAACTTTATATTCATATCAACATTACCTGTGCTGTGTTAGCAGCTCTAAAACCAAAATGTTTGACTTCAGCCTCAACTCTGATGTTGGCTCCTAGGCAGGTGCCCCTTACAAGTTATAACATTTATGCAGAATGGAAGAATCACAACTTATCACAAACAATGCAAAAGAAAGCAGATCAACTTTCAGTCACATTCTTGTCTTAGTATAGTACATTCCTATGGGAGATTTAAAGGTTTCTTCATCTGATTCTTCTGAAAAACTTGAAGATCAAGTTCAATTGAAAATATTATTTACTGGCAGAGATGATGTAAAGCTGCTCCCTTAAAGTAGACTACTTGCATGAAGTAATAATCATGTAATTCACACCTATAAGAACCATTAGGGGAAAATAGCAAGTTAATAATTCATATATCGGCTGTAAATAACTTTTAAAAACTTTTAAAAACTGCCACTACAACAATCTTTAAAGCAACTATTTTGAATATTTTGTTCAACTTCCTCCTTAAAGCTGCAATAAGTAGTTTTTACAGAAAATATTTTTTACATATCTGTTGAAGCTGTGACAACGTAATGACAGTATGGTAAGAGGCAGATAGTCTGAAAAGATTGAGCTCTTCTGTCTTCTCTTAGTGCTAACTAGAAACAACCAATCAGAGCCAGGAGGCGGGTCTTAGCGCTGTCAGTCACAAACTTGTGTGGCGTTGCTCATTCTCCTCCCCATCATTATTGTTTGTCCTGTCCCAATGCAAGCGCAATTTTTAAGTTAAGATTCACTCCAGTCCTAATGCTAACAGCATTTTACATTCAATTTAAGGCAACACAAGCTTTCTCCTGTTTACCTTGAACCTTAGTCTTTTCTTTTGCCGTTGTTTTGGGACTCAGCAACTCTTCCATCAATTAGCAAGGTCAGGTTACCAGTTTCGGGACCCGACCAAAACCCCTCAGTGCTATTACCTTGAGAAATAATGAGATTCTGTTAAGTATAAAACAGACTTTTAATGTCTAAAAATGATCAAATGTTACAAGCCATGCAAGTCATACAAATGGAACAGACACAGAGTGACATTTAGCTCATGTTAGGGATAATGACACTAGGTGAAGCAAAGATGGTAGCGCCAGTTCAGCTTTTATTCGCCTCCTCACTCTGTACCTCCCTAAAGCCTAGTAGTGTAATCAGCTTCAGTTTGTTTATGTCTGACCCAGCCTTGTGTGATTATGGTTACGTAAGCAGCAGCAGTGTGCGTGTAAGCAGATGAAAAGAGTTAAAGGAAAGACACGGAATCCATAACATTCCCCCTAATGGGGTCGTCTATCCAGTATCCACAGAAAGCTGTTCCTAAACCTCTACTGAGATTAAAAATTACAAACCTAATCTGTACAGAAGAACTTTGGGGTTGAAATCTGCCTCCAGTGTTTTCCCCCGCTGGTTCACTTCTCACGGTTGACAGAAAAACTCGTCTTCGTTGTCATCTGCGTAGTCTTCTTCTTCTTCTTCTTCTTCTTCTTCTTCTTCTCTTTTTTTTAAAATGGTGGTTGGCAAACAACTTTTGGTGCACTACCGCCATCTTCCAGATTGGAGTATGGATCAGATGCTTTTACTACTACAATCTTCTCAAAAGTTGTAAAATGTATTTGATGAAGTAAATACAAAAACTTTTTAGAATTGTAACATCACCAGAGGTTTAATTGAATATTAGTTTGTTTTGGGTTGTGGTAGATTTGATCATGATTAAATAATTACTTACCTCGAAAATGTAAAACTTTTTTTTTCTGTGTATGAGAAACTATATTTAAAATTAATTTGGCTCATTTTACAAATGAGTCTGGCTAATAGCTTTTAAAAATAGCTAATAAAAAAATAATCATTGCTGACCTAAGCAACTAAAACTTTAGAGATAAATACACAACCTGAATCAAGTGTTTTGTTGTTGTTGCTTTCTTTGCATCCTCTCCCTCTAGGGGGCAGCATTGCATCATAATCTATTTCCAAACCTGCTGCACTCCAAAAGAAATCAGGCTATGAAAATATTTCATCTTTAGATTTTCCAAAACTAAAAATGTAAAAGAAATTAAAGCGTTTTTTTTTTTCTGTTTTTTTTTTATTTAGATTTGCCAGTTTTGAAAGGTCAGCATTGAGTTGTAACTTTGAAATACCTTAGAATGTAATATTAGTATCTATCTGACAATTATGTAAAATACCACATTATAGCTGTCACGCTCCTCACTGTTAGAGTCCATGCAAAGAAATCAGATGATGTGCAGACAGAGACGGATGGCAGATCTATGTCAAAGCCTCGGCTTTAATGTGCTCATTATGAGCGTGCCACAGGGTGGGTATTGTGCTGTGCCCACATACAAAAGAAGGGAAAGCCTTGACCTTTTGTAAAGTAGGTCACGTCTGTGAAGGGGTTAACACTTGGCTGTGTCAGCAGAATGATTTGATTTGATAATTCCCATAACCTGTGAACTCCCAGAGAAGCAGGAAAAAAAACTGTCTTAGGTCGCACTAAATATCCCATGATCTTTGTGTGGCTCCAAATACCAGACATTTGGAGAGTCAGATTGGATGACATGAGTGGTGCTGGTTTGAGTTAGCCTCAAAAGAAACCAAAAAACACAGAAAAATATCGGCAAGTAGATGCGAAAACCTCAAGAGAATTTTACCACCCGCAGAATGAGAGGAGGAAACAACAGCATGTTTTTTTGAGCAGAAAATATACACATGGACTGGTTCCCAGAGCTGACAGGATCAATTACCGAGAAGTTTTTCTTTGCTGGCAAATATGTATTTGCCAAAAGTAACAAGCCGACGCCAAGGCATGTATGAAAAATTTGCAGTGATAAATTCCACATGAAAATGTTTCAGATGTATCAAGGATTTCATTTTGTAACTTGTATGAAAATTTACAATGTGTGCAAAGAGGGCAGTATTTTTTTGAGCCTGAGACAAAATCCCATATCCTTAAAAAGACCTTGAGCTTCAGTCACCCTTCTGTCTGAAGTCGACGTCCTCCAGAAATCCCATAACACTTGAAAATACAGATATTAAAGGCAAAGTTTTAATGATATTTTGCAGGTATTCATTGTGCAAGTGAGAGATCTAAACATATGTAGTTTTTAGATATTAAAATAGATAACTGAAAACAAACTTGTAATTGTTCATCAATGGAGCAAGAAAAAAACATGAATGATGAGATGCATTGAAACCACTTCAGGCTAAAATATAGAATCCTATTTTTACATCATTGTGATTATGTGTGTGGGGGGTTGCAGCTGGGTAAGTGTGTAGCTGTGGATGTGATGTCATGGCCTGGATCCGGGTGATTCCTTCTTGGCCAATCAGATTGAAGCAGGAGGGTGTTTTTTTGGGTGGGGGGTTGTCAGTAAATGATTAAAGGCTGTGGGAGGTTAAACTCTAAACCAGGCTGTAAAACACTGAGCCTATTAAGGGAGAGGTGTATTATGATGTAGGTAGAAGTTCTCAGCTGCCAACGTCTTGTCTCAAGTTTTAAATCTGTTACGAGGTTGATATGTCTAGGTTGGATAGCAGCCTTTGTTGACACAGTGCGAAAATAGTAGCTTTGTAGATGTGGATGTTACATAACTTTATTTGTAATCCAAAACATGCCAAGTCCATTCAACTGGTTATCAAAAATTTCAATTGTGTGAAAATGGAAAACAAGATTTCATCACAACTTAAAAGTAGGCTGTATTATGAACAGAGCTCCAATTTTGTTCCAAAGATTTAGAACCTTTTTACAAACTTTGACCTTGATCTTTGAAACCTTTCTGGTTAATTTTAGTGTGCTTCACAAATTGTCTGTCCAGGCCAACTTGTGATCTTTAAGGTAAACAATGTAAGGAAATTTTTAACAAGTTTATAAATACTCTAGATATTCTAATCCGGTAGATATTCCTCATTCGATCACGTAATTATTAATTACAAGTAAATCTCTCAGGGAATAAAAAATCCTGCAAATTATTTGGTGGAAGAAAGTCTATCTCTTGCTTGAGCCCCAGATTGCTTCAATAACATAATATTGTATTCAACAAGAGCAATGGTGGCTGTGTTGTGATGTGACTCCCTGCTTAGGGCACCATTCTTTAGGGGACGGTGTGAGCATTTTGAAAAAACTTAATGTCAAGTCACTTCAAGAACTTTTTAGGGCTTATATAAGAGAGGAAGCTGCAAAGGTGGAACTATCCTTTGATCATCTCGATTTCAAAACCTGAAACTATAAACTTAGACCAAAATCATAACTTGTCTACTTATTTCTGGCCTAATTTGGCAAGAGACATCAATAACCCTTCATCCAAAGCTTGCTTTGTTCAGTTCTCAAGAAAACATGTAATATCCAAGGAAGTTTTATTGCACATTGTGTGATAAACATCATCATCAGACTTTCTTAGTCTTTGAAGCTCTCATCTTTTTTTTTGCTTTTTGTTTTGACACAGGAGTTGTGTTTTTGAAGACCATCCAGCTCAGCTGCCTGTGGTGTCGATGATTTTACATTGCAAGCCGCTGCAATTTAGTGCCTTTCAGTGAAGAATTCATTTAATGTGGGAGAACTAGGTCTGACACGTTTCCACCCTCACATAAACACATCAGAAAGGAGCCCATGTCACACAAAGCATCGTTTTAGAAACATCAAAAATACTTAGCATGATCTGTGAGACAAACGTCTGCAACACTTAGCCAGTAAAGCGAGACAAAGGAAATATTTGACAACGGTCTCCTGCTGTAAACGTTGAGATGTAATGCCGATCTTACTCCTAGGTATGACTACATATGTCGCAGAGCAGAATAAACATAAATTTTATTTTATTGAACGCAATATTTAATGCTCTTCCTATTGCTGTAAAACATCTGTTGTGTTTTCTGGCAGAATGAAAAGTGGTTTCATTTATTCGAGGTCAAAAACCTTTGTCTTACTTTTTCCTTGACTTCCTTCTTCTCTCAACTGATGTCAAAGTTCCTCCTTTTAGGTTATTATTTTTGTCCAAAACAGTCACGCTCAGTTTAAAATAAGGCAATACCTTTCACATAGTGTGAATAACACAAAGTAGTACTTCCTTGTTACATTTACAAACTCTTTGTGCATAATTCCTCAGTTATTAATCAGACAAGTGGGAGACATTTTTGCTTGAGACAGTTTATTTGGGAAAAATAACTCACAATATTTAACTTTTGACATTTCTAATATAACCACCACTTTCTTTATTGGATTTAAAATATAGGCATGTTTGTACTTGCTATGAAGTCATAGATGTGTCCCAGTGAAGTTTCTCATGACAACAGAAGTCAGTCAGTTGTAAGATGTTTAAGGATAACAAACATCTGAAGAATAGGGCCTGATATTTTGGAATACATAATTTCTGAATGGTGATTGTGATGACTGGATGACATCTCTGGACAAGTAAAAATATTAAACTTTGAATCCAAAATGTATATTTTATCTCTATTTCTACTGTGTATTTGCTGGCACTTGAACAATGAAACAAGGCTTTAAGTAAGCAAGACTTAAAGCATCAACTCAGTCTGCCGGAGATTGTTTGAACACACCAGAAACAAAATGTTCTATGTTCTCCACATACAACCCCACTAATAAATGTACATAGATGGTTTTAAATGTAGAAATAATCTGATAACAACTTCTTCTAATCTCATGCTACGTTAGGCACTCTGTCTACATTGATAAAAACTTATCTCACCTCAGCATGCTGTTTGCTTAAAAGTGGTTCACTCAGCAGGACAGTGACAACCCTTTCTAATAATTGAAAAAATAAATATCTGACCACTTGGTGGCACTCATAGACTGACTGTAGTGCATCAAACTACATAGTCAGGTGGTCACAGAAATAAGACAAACACGACATGGGGACATAAAAGTTTTCTTTTTGTAAGTTATACATTTTACAGATCTCTGTGTGTGTTCGGACTATTCGGAACAAGGAAGCATAAAAAAATTATCGGATAGGTAATTTGACTCTCATAAGAACATTTTAAGATTTGCTAGAATAAAAGGAAAGATAAAATTCAATGACAATAGTTTCGAAGTTGTACGTCTAATCTCCTACTTTCTTCTGTTTCTTTGAAGGCATTCCTCCAAGTTAATTTTCGGGAAAAAAAATAATAATAAATTCCTATGACTGTGTAACATGCAGAGAAACAAGTCTGAGTTTGCCCGTCCACAGTATGATTGTTCATTGCATCAAGCTTGGTTGCGGCTTGAACCTCCTATCCAGACACATTCCAGCTGAGTAAGACCGCAGGTAACGAGACTGTTGAACAGAGAAGACAGGAGTAGAGGGATGAGAAAGAAAGGCAGGGACCAGTTGAGGAAGAGAAAAAACTATGCAAAAAGAAAGAAGATAAAAGCACTTTATTAAGGAGAACATGGTGGTCCAACACTACTGGCTGATGCTGCTGTTGGTCAGCTGCCATGAATGGATTACAGGTAGGATGAAGCAGGAATGTAGAGATTCGTGTGTTTGTCTGAACTTCATCTTGAATAAGTGAAGTTGTTACTTGCGTCCATCTGCCTCTGTTTGTGTCCATTGTGAAAGTGTCCATGAAATTATTGTTTTGCGGCAACTCTTGCTGACTGGCCTCTTCTGGCCCTGGACATGTCGCAACGTGTCCTTGCAGGAATGCAGGGAGAAAAAAAACATGCAAAACCTGTCAACAGCGCAGACGGTGCTTAACCAGTTTAGCTAGGATCCATGGCGTGTGCACTCTTATTTGTTGTAAGAATACCACCATAACAACAGAGGAGCGAATAAACTATTTTGAAGGGTTTTAGCTGACTAGAAACAAATCTGCCTGGCAGTTTCAAGACTGAAATAAATATTATTTTCAGAAAAGTTTCCAGCTTGATGATACATGTAAATTCAGATTTTTTTTTTCCTTCCTATTTTTCCCTCCAGGTGTTGGGATAAGCATCAGTCCTTTTATAAAGCATTACGAAGTCTTATCGTATGACAGAGGGGATCTCCACAGGAAGCACTTAAGAGCCAGGAGAGCCACACAGCCTCAGGAATACACGCTGGATTTGGATTTTACCGCTTTTAATCGGTGAATCTCCATTTAATTTTACTTTATTTTTGTTTGTTATTTCATCTGTGTAGTTGGTATCACTTTTGCCTTGCAGAAAGGAGGCCCTTCTGCATGCAGTTTCCATCAGCTCCCCATGCATGCGTCTTCTCTAATCCAAAAACATGACTGTTGGTTTAATGTGTCTCTCCATTCAGTACGACTTCGTGTGCGTGGTGGTGTGTCCTGTGTCTCAACCTGGAGGCCCTATGGATGGAGACAGAGGGAGAACTTTAGTTTTCAATGGCATCGAGGCCATTGAAAACAGAAAGATTTAACGATTGAAAATCAAGACAAAAACACTTTCGGTGATTAAGATTAGTCACTGAAAACTGAGTCTGACCGTGAAACCCATTGATATAAACAAAGTTCAAAGCGTTGTTGCAACACATTCCAGATGTGAGGTGCATACAGAAAACTTTTCCTCTCTGTCTGAAGTTTTTGAATTTTGTACGATGAACCAAGATTTTGAATGACTAAAATGACAACTAACATCCAGGAAAGGGAAAGCAGCTCTTTAGGATCTTGCTCTGAAAAAGAAGCCTCAAAGTAAACCACTTTTTTTTTACATCGCCAGATGCAATTGTTATTGTTATTATTATCCCTTTTTCCCCAGCTGCTAACTGATTTGCATGCTTGGCGTTGCTACAAGGCTTTGACCACATCTGCAAACCTTTTGTGTTTTTGTTGTTATTAGAACGTTCCGCCTGCTTCTGAAGCAGGATTCTGCTGGGTTTTCCGAAGAATTCACGCTGGTCGATGAAAAAGGCCCGACATCAGTCGATCTGTCCCACTTATACACAGGAACAGTTGAAGGTTAGTCTGATACGAAGCCTGCAAAATGTTTACCTGACCCTAAATACAGGACAGTTCGCATGAATGACTCAATTCTTTTTCTAATGGATGTAATTTCCACCAGCAGCTGCAGATATGTGAAGTGGAAATAAAGAAAGTAACAGGAGAAATAATTAAATCACAAATGTTCTTGGCCCTGTGATCAGGCCAGAGAGAGACATTAAAGTCAGTGGCGTTTTTGGACTTTAATACTGCAGTCTTCCTCCACTGAACTTCTTTTATTGCTTAGATCTGGTTGGAGAAGTTAACAATTACTTACTAACATAAAGTTCACAATAAATACAAAGTCCTATCTCAACTATTTGCTTTGTGAAATTAAACTCATTAAATCAGTCTACATGTCTGCTACCTCTCACCATTTCTCTGGTGCTGCCTTGTTTTCGCCCATTACTCTGTCTTACAGGCGAGGATGGGTCATCCTGCCATGGCTCTGTATTACAGGGACAGTTTGAGGGAACCATCCACACACAGAGTGGCACTTACCACATAGAGCCTCTGCACAGATATGACAGCCTGACAGATCATCACTCCATAATCTACCATGAGGAGGATTTAGGTAAGGCTGATTTTATTCAAGGAGAAATCGTTTAAAGATGCTTCAGGTCCCAAATGGCTCTGCAGCGTCTATCACTCAGCATCCAGGACTGATCAATGTGTATCTGGAGGGAGAATGTGTCCAGACGCTTTTTGCAGATGATGGGAAACTGTGCAAAGAGAAACTCTTTGCTGCATTAAATGTAATTTATGATCTGTTGCATTCTTCACTGTCTCATTGAAAAAGAAATAAGCAGACCAAAACACATTTCCCCACACTATGCGAGATCTTTAATGTTTTGGCCTTTTGTGAGATCTTCATCTTGTTTTCTCAGAATCTTATTTGACAAAACGTGTAAAATGGTGAATATTGGTTTAGCTCTTGGTTTAGTGCTTGCATTCTCTAGCTCCAGTTCAACTTGCATTACTGGAGGTCAGTGAACTGGGAAGTATGAGGAGCTACAGAGTGTCAACAGTGCCTGCAGAGGGCACTGAATGGGCTTTGAGTTTCTCTCCACTTGGATGCTGGCCAAAGAAAAGATAAGCTGTAGATGTTGGGATTATTGAATGAAGTTGAGGCTATGAGATTTCAGAAGTAGTTATAAAGAGAAAGAAGGAAAAATATGTATAATGTGAGTTGATAAAACCATCATGACAAGAATGACACAAGTAGCTCTTTTTCAGCTTTTCACCACCTTAGAGATAGTTTCCACAACAAACTGAAATGAAATCCAACTTTCAATTGTTCTCGTGATTTATCTGTATGAAAATAATTAGGAGTCATCAAAATGTAAAAGTGCATGTCTGCTTGAACGTGCGTGCGATTCTGTGTTAGCATAACCTGAGCTCTACGAAAGCATTTTACTGGAAATGCAGTGCAGACTGTGCCAGAACTCCCCCTCCCACCTCCCACCTCCCACGTTTTGTTCCTCAATCTACTCTGTGTTTGCCTTCCTCTCTACCCATACCACAACTTCTTCACGCCAGGTGTAGTAAAACCTAGCTTTGGTTCATCGGCGACATCCCCTTCCCTCAGACTCAGGCCGGCATATCTGCAGGAAACTGGGAAAGATTGACCATGTGATACTACAGTAGACAATCAAGGCCTCCACGGAGAATGCTTGATTAGGACTTCAGGTGGTGACATAATGTGTGTATTTTTCCTTCCTGCGGTTGTTGTCTGGAGTCCTCGGTTTTGATTGATGAACTTTTGTTCTCCAGAGGGAGACTGGATGTTATGTGGTTCACTAAATGGCTACTGGAAAAATATCCTGATACATGGACAGACTGTTTTAGTGTGTATTCATAATCAACATTAAAAAACTAGTAACAGCGAGGGTATAGTTAGAGGAACCACATAATTTAAGCAGGAAGATGGGTTTTTTGAAGTTATTATCCAGAAAAACAGATAGAGATTAAGTAGGCCGTTAACTGTAACCTGTTCTTCCTACATTTGGTAGTAAAATTCCTAATGTCCAGCAACATTTATTGGGTTCATACAGATTGCCTTTGCTGATTTCATAACATATTTGTATTGTTCTTTCTCTGACTCAATTAGTCTCTTTTTAGATATTTTAGACATTTATTATGACCACAAAGAGTCCTGTTATCAACTCTGTTAAGAATCCTCTGATATAATGTCTTGAGATTAATTGTATTGAAAATAGTGAATCTAGAATAAATGAGAGTAGACGTCAAAGATACAAAATCTCTGATTAATCAAATATTATCAATGTTTTGTCACAATATGAAGAAGATGGCACCATTGCAGTGTGACCACAGACATTAATGAGTCTTTCTCCTTCGTGCTTATGGTGATGTTTCACAAAAGGGATCAAAGATTTGTGTTTGATCAGTGAAGTTTTAATCCTCACCGTTTTCTCTGAAGAACATAGGCATAAATACAGAGGCTACATACTTCACTTTGCACTTAAAATCTCGAAGTGAGCACGGTGGTGTCAGCAGCATGCTGAGGGAATTTTGCTGATGGTGGTTCTGCTATATTGCAAAAATTTGGCTGAAGTGAAAAATAAAGAGGGTTTCCAAATTCTTCAACTTTATTTTGAATCTCTGCCTACATAGTTGAAACTTTAACACCATGTGTGATCAAACAGGGAAATGTTCCCCAAAAAATTGCTTTTAAGTTTCTGATTCAAACCATAACTATTTGAAAAATATACAGAACAGCTTTAAAAATGAGCTACATGCCATAAATTTAACTTGTAAAAACAAGTTCTATAGTTTCAAATGAGATAAGAGATCAAATATGCCTGAAGATTGTGCCCTGTTTGGCAATGAGAGGATTAAAGCAAATCCACATTTATGCACCAATTTTATAAGGAAAATAATTAATTGTATCCTTCATAATCAATTAATCTAAAAAGTGGCTTAAATAATTTATTAAAACACAAAATGAAATGGGACATTGTATATAGCAGGGGTGCCCAAAGTCGGTCCTCGAGGGCCGGCATCCTGCATGTTTTAGTTCTCTCCCTGGTAGTACCAACAACCTTTTCAGCATGTCGGTGTTCTTGTTAGGCCTTC